>JAAZTK010000482.1:0-20530 GCA_036507255.1 Megalothorax incertus
GACTACTTTTAGGCTTTTAATAACTCGAAAGGTATCTTCTGTGCGTTGGCCGCTGCTGCTAAATCTTTGAGCAAGGGCCACTCTCTTCTCTCTCGGCCCTAATGTTTTAATTGAATAATTCACTCTACAACTTGAAATTCAGGTTCTCGTCTCGACTGATCCGCAAATAAAATAAATCACAGCGTACAGCTCCTCCGCCAACCAAGCATTGTAGCATTTGGGGAAGTCGACAGCTAACCCTCAAGGAAAGCTCCTCGTACTGTGATGTCGTAGGAATTAATGAGGTTTGGGTGTGCAGAAAAAAAGTGAGGATTTACGAGGAATATGATCTTGGCTACTTGTGTTGTGACAATCAGGAATTGTAAGAGACATTTTAACTGATCCATTTCCGACTAGAATCCATGCCCTTCGGGATTACATGCATTATATATGTATATTATTTTTTTCTACTCTACTTTTTAATTACAGTAGGTAGTACCAAGTAGTACAACGTACTGCGATTCAATAGTAGGTATTTTATCGAAACACTTGGATAAGAATTTTGCAAAAAAAACATTGATCCCAATAAAATGTAGGTACAAACTTATCTAGAAGGGGGATAAAAGAGCCATTATGCGACATTAAATTGACTCTAAAATGGTCTAAAATGGAGGCTGCAATCAGGGTTAGAGATCTGAAAAAATGCGGAGCAATTAAAGTGCCTTTGATTGGCTATTTTGGGTGATGAAAAAAATGTTAATTGTCCATTTATATTTTTAAAATAATCAAGAATGGATTAGATTACTAAAAGTATGCATTTAAATACTAATCCTAAATTGTTAGATTTATTATTAATATTCCAAGACATTTCACAACCACTTTTGATTGAGGAGTTGGGCAGGGTTCTCTAGGATGGAATTCATACGCTAAGCTCATTATCTTTTTAATTAAAAGTGAAATGCAAACCATCAGCTGTCAGGCTGGAGATGTTGAGCAAATAAAAGATAATTAACTCCCAATAATTCCCCTTAACCTCTTTGAATTGACAGCCAAGGAGGCTCGCTAGCCAACGAGTCGAATTAACTCGTCTCGTTCTCCTCGTGAGTATGTCAATCCGAGTCTAGTTAAATTATCATATACACTTATAAGAAGGATAAGAGAGTCTAATGGACATGATACAAAGGAGTTTGGAAGCAAAACCTGGGCTCAAATGCCAATTTACAAATATTTTAAGGCATTTCGCAACTAAATATGCGAGTCCATATAAGATAATTAGCCCAAATTATTTTAAATGCGTCCCCTCGCTCAAAAAATTACTACTAAAATAAATATGGATAAAAATAGATCCCTATTATGAAGGAATCATTAAATGAATATATGAGATATATTGATCTTTGGATTTATTTCGCATTTAATTCTAATGTGTGTATGCACTTTGCTGCTCTGGGACATGGTCCTCGCTCTACTATCCGTAAATGCTCTCAGTCAGAGTTGGATTGAATTAATTATTAAGGGCTCCGAGTCCTAAATCTTTAAACCTCTTTGGATCTGAGCTGGAAAGCCATCGAAAATGAGTCAAAAAAAACGGAGGAAATATTTACAGAGATCTCTGCGAAGTGAATTCGAGATTTGGGACATTGAGTTTAAAGTTTAAGGATGATAGAATCACGTTCAAAGTGGTTTTTTTTATTCTGCCCCTAGAGTATCCAGATCTATCGTTCGAGTAAAAAGTAAAAAAAAAAGTATATGCAGATATGCGTTTTAATACGCGCCACCGAGTGCAAAGAGTGCAATTGGTTTTAATGACGGAGGAATGTGGAAGCCTTCGAGCCATCCCACGACAGCCTCCGACTTCCTCCATTTGATGAAATGTTAGAAATGCCGAATATCTGGGAAATATCACTCGATCTGCACTTGTTTCTTAATTGCTCAGCAAACACAGTCTGTAAGGGGGGATTCTAGAGGGATGGAGTGGAGCTTAAAAGCACCAATTAAGAGATTTGAGATACCTATACTCGTACATAGTGAATATGCGAGTATACCCCTTTTTTTGGAGGAATCAGTTACATTGCAGATCCTTATTAGCATTCAATTTCAAATCAATTTGCTGCTGCTGCAATGATTTTGAAAAGAGATCACAATTGTAAACCTACTGATAATAGGTATAGGTAGGTATACCATAGAAGGAAATTCTTGGAGAAGATTTAAAGCTTTTGGAGCTTTGAGCTGACGGAGGAAAAACAAGTCAAATCTCAATGTTCACTCACAAAGAAAAAAGAAGAGGTGACAAGAAAAAGTGAAAAGGAGAGTGGACAATCAGCAATCCCTTTTAGATCGAGTGACAATTCCTCGAGAGAGATCAGTTGCAAGCATATACCTATACTACAACGATACATAAATTAAAGTGGTAATCTCCTTAAAGTTTGAGGGGATCTCTAAGCTCTCGCGATGGATTTAAATGGGCTGGTCAACGTGTTTTTAACTTTAATAGATCTAGCTAGCTTATTCGAGATCTGCCAGATAGAATAGATTAATTCTTACGCACTGACCATGGACTGACTAATAAAAAAATAGTGATTTCTGGATTTCCAGATTCACCTGGAATATATTAATGGATTAATCAGGCTACTACGGATAGTAATTCTACGGATATAGGGATTGATATATCAAAAAGAAGGATGCCAAGAATGATCCAATGGATAAGAAAAATTATTTCCTACCCCTCGGGGAAATGTATCTCGGCAAAATCCCTCACGTTTTCAAACATGCGGTAATATCTGCATTCCTATTCTTTTTTAATTTGCATGCAACGGAGCTTGAAGAGGCGATCAATTCATCAAATCGAGAGGAGGAGGGATGGGAGGGGGCGCGTGTTTCAATCACATTTAATTTAATTTTGATTTGCTGCGAATTATCGTCGTTTCAGGTTTGAGAGAGAGATGAGGAGAGGAGAGGAGGAGGGGATATATGGCGCAATCCTTGTCATGATTTATCAGATCTTCAAATGATTCTCCTTCAATTGATCCAATTTCGAAGCCACAAACGAGCTACAATTCATTCCCTTCTTTCATTCGCATAAAGTGTATCTCTTGAACACTTTCTAAGTTTCTAAACTAAGCATTCACAATATAGATAGGTACGATGACTGAACTCATGTAGGAAAAGCATCTTGACAAGATATCTGCAATCTATTTTTCTTTTTCCTATAAGCCGGTGCACGTCTTGCGACTTTAAGAGTCGTGAAGATAACCGAATGATTGGGAATCTGACTTGTCGTACCGTCTAAGATGATTATCTACCCTATATATGTACTACTATGTACAATATCTCTTTCCCTTTCTGGCTGATTACCTTGTTGTGTTTGATTTTTAATTCTCATCGGCAAACCTCAAAATTGCTCAAATTGCACTCAAATTCTCTCATACATCTCTCGAGTTTGAAGTAAAAAAAAAAAAAGGAAAGTGAAAGGTGCATCTCCTTTTAATAAATGGAAGGTCCAATTTGTATCCACTTGAGAGCTGATGGGGGTTAACTTATGGGTGAATTCGAGTAATATTGCACAATTCTCGACCACATTGATCTCTATCTTCTTCTTCGTCTTCGTTATACTTATTTGTACTACTACTACTACATATGTACATATATAGGATTTGGTGGTACGTGTGGCCATAAAATGAGCATAAAATAAAAATGGCAATTGGTTCAAGTTAGATGGGGAAACAAGGGTAATACATCTGTAGTAAAATATCAATTCCAACACTTGTCTTCATAAAATGCCCACCTTTTTTGAACTATTTTTTTTTTGCACACGCTATAATTTTTGGATCTTATCCGCTTCCGAAAATGATGATGCAAATATTCGAACCAGGTGTGTGTAGCTGGGTAGCTTTGCACCGTTTCCAGTGCATCATCCCTCAAGTTGTAGGTAGTAGTATATGTAATATGTATATCCTCCAGTTACCAAGTTCAGATAATATAAAGGTACCTATATAGTAGTATCTACGATAGGTAAGAGAGTGAGAGGAGGGACATGGTTTTTGAAAGTAAGATGGGAGCGAAACATATACAGAATTGTGTGTGTGCTGTGGAGAACAGCTATTCCCCCTCATCTCTTTACGCAGGACTCTTAAACTATGGATTGGATATACTCGCGTATATATTGTAGATAAGGGTCTTTTAGGGTCCTTTACAAAATACAGCGGCTGGAAACCAGCCCTATCCTCCGAGCATATTGGGTTTTTTGGGTGGTTCTCCCATTGGATTCCCATTCGGAGCTCATGAGCTAGAGCTGACGAGAGAGAGAGTCCTCATCTTCTTCTGTATGATCAGCAGCCTCATTCCCTCTCTTCACTCTCTCTGTGCACAGTTCAACCAACTTGGTTTTCATTTAACAACAATAAACAATATACTACAGTCTACTAATACGAGAGATTCCCTACATTCATCCACAGTTAAATCTGCAGTTTGCAATTTTATTAAACTTTGCAACGAGGAAAAGTGGAGGGAATTGAGACTCTCACGAAGGTTTGCGAGAGCCCGGAGAGTTCGGAATATTTGGAAAGAAGGATTTTAAGGTGAGCTAGAATTTTGGGTTTAATTATTTAGTTAAATATTCTTAATGGGAATGAACTAAATGGCAATTTAAATTAATTTAAATTGAATTTAATATAATAATACAAGTGTATATATTTTTTAAATTTATATAGGTGTGGGAGGAAATCTTCACTTGGATTTTGAAGAATTATTTTACAAGCATTTTGGAATTATTTGACCTAACTTTTGTTCCGAGTTTTATATTTTAATTTAAAAAATTAGAGTTTAATCGTTCATTTTGTGTGTTTTAAGAAATTTATGTATTGCGAGCAAAGTGAATTTAAATTTTAATGCAAGAATTGGATTGAATTCTCAAGAAATCTTCAGAATTTGTGATTTTGGGTGCGGATCCAAAAAAAATTGGGATCTCCAGACTGAAATTTAGCAAGTCTCCAATTTTCCTTCATTAAGATATTAATTAAGAGGACTCTTGAGGAACTTTGATTATGTGAATTTATTCAAGGATTCTTTAAAAAGATTTTTTTTCATACCGTGGATTAATTTCTGAATTCTTCGATATTATTCAAGTGATCATTGAAAAAGTTTGAAATTACAAAGTACATTGAGAAGCACTCCCTTAAAATTTAGAATGAATTTTATTGGTGGGTGTGCATGTTAAACTCGAGGATAGCAAAAGCATAGATAATCGAAGCTCAAAGGAAAAAAAACCGGAATTGGGTGTCAATCCCAGTGGCAGTTGTGTGAGCAATTAGAGCCACTTTTTTAGAGGAATTCCTCGGCCAAGAACTTTGAGCAATTTGCAAAAGATTGGCTTGGACAAGAGAGCTTTAAAGAGAAAAAAAATCTTTACATCAAAAGGTATGTGGGGAAGAACAATTATTGCATTGATTAGCGTTAATTAATTTAATTAGCTTTTGAGACACGCAAATCCTCTTTCAAATTCCCCCAAACTGACGAACATAACAATTATAATTAATCCCTTGTCCTGAATTTGCCACCCATTCAAACCCGTATATTTAAATCATTTTTAAACATGTGCAAGTATTGTAGTAGTATTAGTTAGTAACAAACCCTGTTTTAAGCCCATCACAAGACTAGATTCTAGCTAATACATACAAGTATTATATATTGTTCTACTACGAGCCTATGAGGAGATAAGACCAGAATTACTCAATCATATATCAGAAAACACATCTAAACATTTGCATGAAATTGCACATACACAGAGCCAGCCTTTATAACATTCTGATAAGCCGCCGATAAGGTCAGGGAATCGTGAACTTTCTCGTTAATATCCTTACATATGCTCTAAGGCGAGTATATAATTATCCCACGAGATAGTAGTATTTTGGCAAAGATTATTTCTCATATTATCATCTTGTCAAATAGATTTGCACGCTTTTAAATGGATCCCTACTTTCCTTGTTCCCAGTGCAGTAGGCAAGTCTAATTAGACTCTAAAGAGGTTTACTTTTAATAAGTAGGTAGAGATATTTACTGTATATATGATTGGATGATTAAACAGTACCATATATATGTATGTACATATGATTATATACATTTTTTTGAAGGATTGAACCAATTGAATTTTAATTAACTTTACCTCTCTTTTTTATCTCCCAGATTTAGGAAGAAGAACGGCTTTTTTTTTCAACTACGAACTACGAATACTCCTCGACTGATATCTCATCAATCATTTAGTGTGTTCCTCACTCTCGAGAGAGAGAGACAAAGACCAAGGAATAGCTTAAAAAGCAAATAATGTAAAGGAGTAAATTTACATTTAAGAGTTTCGGTGCTTCTTCTCCACTGCAAAAAAAAATAGAGTGAGTGACAGTTGAAAGGATATTAAAATTGAAGTCGAAATATTCAATTTGCAAAGAAAAAAAAAATTCTGTTTAAACATTTGCGGAAAAATGGACTATTTGCAGAGGAGACCATTTTGGTCCTCAACATCAGGAGCAGCAGTATTTTAAATACCCTGAACTGGCCATTGTCCTCAGATCATGGATCATCTACTTATGGCTTACTACCTCCTTTTGTTTCTTTTGACCTTTTTCATTTTTGAGTGCCTCCCTCAAGAGTCACTCGGTGTCCGCCTTCCCGACATTTACTGGAACGCGACCAACCCCATGTAAGTATCACTCTTCCTACTCCTTTTACTACTATGTATTTGCAATTAGTTTCGAAATAAATTAGGCTTTCTTTGAAGGAAATTCCATTACCCTCCAATGCTAAGATATAATACTTGAGTTGTAGTTATATATAAGAGCAAATAGCTAATTTGTATACAAATCAGTTAAGGACACTAGCGACGCTCGCTCGCTCTGGTCTGGTAATACTATTGCTCAATTCATTGCTGGGTGCAAATCGAGCGTTGCTCCGGCCATAACTCACCTCAAATGTCTTGGGCTAAAACTAATTCAATTCCCGAATAAGGGCATACTAATAGCTCTTCGCAGATATTTCACAACAATCCTCTGGTGCACAAATATCTTAAGAAGGGGGGGACCTTTGAGGGCAGATGATATTGTAGGGTTGACATCATTCGCGGGTCGAATGTTGATTTCACGGTCACCTTCGCACGGGAGGAAGAGTGTAGTAGTAGCTAACATACCCGGGTTATTTATATATCCTCCGAGTCTCTTGCTAAGGAACATTTCCACACGTGCTCGGTGTTCCAGGAGGAAGGAATTTGGATTGCTTTTAGCGTGTCATTTCCAACCTAGAAATAGAAAGTGGCACACACACACACTGCAACTCTCAATGCTCCGAGTCTTGCTAAGGAACATTTCCACACGTGCTCGGTGTTCCAGGAGGAAGGAATTTGGATTGCTTTTAGCGTGTCATTTCCAACCTAGAAATAGAAAGTGGCACACTACTGCAACTCTCCTAGCTTTTTCATGAAAAACAAATGCTCAAGAAACATCAAGCTCAGCGCTTGAAGATAAAAAGAAGCTCAATTTAGCTTCCGAGTTACGAGAATTCATTATTCTACACACAATGGCTCATTTCCCTATGTGTTTTCGATGAGGATTTTTTCGAACTGTGCAAGGTTTGAGGGAGAAAAGTTAAGAGCTCGTTTAACTTTGAGCTCAATCGCATATAGTTTGTCAAAAAGGTCGGGGCATTTCCCAATCATAAGCGAAAAAAACAATTTATTCATATGAGCTTTTACCCCGCATCCTTCCCGCTTCTTGTGAAAATAGGCATGACGAAGCGAGCTCTGAGACAAGAAAATGACATTACATTTTTCGGGGCATCCGAGTCAAATAAAAGCTGGGGAATTGAAACATTTACCAACTCGGATGATGATATTCCAAGGTCCAAGGAGGGTGAAGTTGTAGCTCGTGATGGGGAAATGGGAGATGATATATTTGCACAGAGTATGATGGTTGAACATTATTACATAATACATATCATATGGAGGAGGAGGGGGAGAGGACCTCCCCCGCCAAAATGGTCTGGTCATCATTCATTCGACTCTTCTTCAATGGGTTAAATTATGTGGAGCGGATTTGGGGAGAAATCGGGGGAAGTAATCATCTTCTTTTTCTAAGCTCCTCTTTTGTGCACACTATTTTGAAGCAGGCTCTAGGCATATATCATTTCTGCAAATCTTCAACTTATATCCCAGTTTGTCTGCTGCTCACAAAAAGGCTCATCAACCCCGATTTACACGGTCAATGTATATATGTACATAATACTTGGAGAGTCGAGGATTTAAGAAGTAGGGATATTTATGAAACAGCTCCTCCTCGGCCCCGAGAATCCCCTATTTATTATTGAACAAAGTGTGAGTAACTCACCTACTTAAGTAATGTACTGTCTTAATTTAATGTATTCTTCCAATCCTGCCTGTAATATTCCTCCGTTGCACCCACCCTCTGTTAAAAGCCTCATATTTTTACACTATTTTGAGAATTTCTCAAATTCTACCGACGGAAGTAACTTAATGCTCACTCTGGAGGGTCGTAGAAGCTCTATATGCTCTATCTAAATAGTATTACTACGTATGAATGTCTTTCTCCTCTATTAGCTCACAAATAGAGCTGAATGCTTCGTGCTATGTGCATGAATGAAGCGCGAGATAAGTGAGGGTGTGTGTTTTCTGAGGTATTACTCTTTGAGAGACGCGACGAGCTACTTCTTTTCAGCCAGAGTATGAGATTTGGCTTTCCTCAATGGGACCAATTCATCAAGTCAGTCAGAGAATGAATGAGGGAGCTTTTACCCGAAATATTTAGTCTTCTTTTTTTTGAGAGTGAGTTGAATGATATTTTTTGATGGGAGAATTGGGTGAGGGCACGTGTGTAGAGCTTGGCCATCAGAAGATTTAGGAGGGGGAGGGGGATTTCAAATTAAAAGGGAAGGGGGAAGCCATAATTAGGTAAAATCAGAGCAAGCTTCTGCAGTTTCACGGAACAAACAATACGGGGGCGAGTAAATATTGAGGTTCCTCTAGTTTACCTACCCCTTTACTCTGTGAAATGAATGTTTTTGATGGGGTTTCGGATTTATCTCCGTAGATGCATCCAACTAATGGTTTAATGAGAGTACACAACAGTCCCGAGCAGGTAACACGAGCTTGGGGGAGTTCTCCGGCCTCCGACCTCCTCCTCCTCATTAGCAGAAAGAGCTTCCTGGGATCGGGAACTCTGATTCGGTGACTCCGATTTGATCTCCGGGGAAATGCAGTTAAATACTACACGATAATATACTCTATATAAGAGAATATAGATTCCTCAAAGCCATTCGAGAGTATCTGTAAGCTGAATCATGTCAATTAATATGTTTTTTGGGCTTGGAATCTCTTGTCAACCATCTGCCCGGGATATTTTTCTCTATAGGAGAATTCGGGTGTTCTTCGAGCTGGAAATCTAAGGTGGGTACAAAAAAAAGAAGAGCTCAGCGAAGAAACAAAAGGGGATCCGATTCGCAATGTCCCTCGACAACTCTTGTGATGAAGAATGGGATCGTCCCCTTTATAAAATTAAGCCTATTATATGGTAGGAGACTCGAGAGGCCCTTACTCGACTACTTTTTCTCTCTCGTTGGTAGGAACATGATCTTTTCGGTAGCAGAGCAACGGAAGATCCGAGTCGGATGACGGGATTATACTCTAGAGAGTCTCAAAGGTGAGGATGTTGATGAGGACAATGCTACAGCGAGGACAAAATAAGGCTCAGGTACGGGAGGAGGGAGACTTGAATAGACTTTGGAGTAAATGTGAGAATAAGGATGAGAAATACACATTTTTCCAGTTCATAATTCGGGAACCTTACAAATGATCCCTTTGTATTCCTTTTTCTCTCTTCGATATAAACCCCTACCTATAGGGGATTTTCTATATATTGTGTGCTATAAATAGCTGCGAGAGACCAAATGCTATAAGAATATGGATTAACTGGAGGATTTCAAGCTGGGAACTTTTTGTATATTTCGGGGTGTAGCATTAGTTTGGTAGCGGAGAGAGTTGGGCTTCCTCCGGATCCGAGGGATCGTCGTCGAGGGATATTAAGTGTGTGCTTCGCATAAGTAGGTAAAAGTAATTAGAGTCGCAAACTCTGCAACAACTCCTCCCACGAATTAAATCCCGTATTAACAGACCCGCAAAAACAATGCATGATTGGCTCTTTTGGAAAGCATATTGAATGAAACCCCTCGCTCGGACTAATATCCTAATATCTGTATTAGCTAAAAACATAGAGCCACACACATATTGCGGATATTAAATTCAGCACCAAAACTCGAGCCAAAAACGGAGAGAATTACACTTGTCTTCTCCATCTTCTTCCTTTACTTGGACCCGATATATGTAGTATTTTGGCCCCGAATTTCTCCCTAATCTGATTCCTTCCCTTGGTCTGTTTAATGGTCGGATTCTTTGAAGAAAATCGGATGATTTGCGTGTGCCTTGCTTTGCACGGAATTGCCAAAGCTTATAATTCAGTGTTTACTCGCCAAAGCACAACCTTATTTATATCTGTAAAGCAAGTTATAGTACTACGCCGGGGATGGGCGGGTTTTTACTTGAATCGGCTGGGAAAACTCACTTTCTTGGGCTAAAAGTGCTACTACCCACCAGAGAGTCTAGGTATACATTATGCAGATGAATCGACGTGGCGCGGGTCCGCGTTGTCGTGTTTTCACGAAATGATTCGTCTCAGCTATGCATTCAACTTGTAGTAATTGAGTTCCCTCGCCAATACCCGTCCTCCTCCTCGTTGGAGAAGAGAATTGCTAATGTTTCTCTGAGACTACTCTAATTGTAATTCAAATGTCCCCATCAGTAGTAGTCCGTTTGACTAATAATATTGGAAATACATTGTCAGGGGGTATAGCTGCTAGAGTTAGTCAAATTTGTTCATGTTTTATAATTCTCCGGATTTTGTCGATATTTGGAATTGCACTTTGGAGGGGTCTGAGGCTGCGCTTTTCTGGCTCCCCCCTTAAAAAATAAGTAGAATTCGATTTCTTTTGTGTACACAAAGTAGGTACTCAAAATAAAAAAAATATCTCGTATAAAAAATGTGAACGCCTCGATAAGATAAGATAATATTCGATTAGGAATACGTAGTACCCCATGATTAATTGTAAGGGGAAATGGAAATAGAGGGTCTTTAATGGAAGGAACTTATTTTTTATCCATCATTCTCATAAATAGAGAAATATAGGGATTGGGGGAGATTAATTAATAGCATGATCTCATCCTGATTTATCGAATTTCCCGAATGAATGTAAAAGCTTTGAGTTAATATTAATCAGAGTCAATCTCAAATCCTTCAGCCTAGTGCTTTTTTACTTTATTTGGCTATTATCCGTAAAAAGCTACATGGATTATTGAAGAAATCTGATCAGGAGGGTAAGGAAATGAGAGCAAATTGATATATTATGTGCAGTTCCTCTATACCTATTAATAGTAAATTACAACAAGCATTTCCAATAGTAGTACCCATTGTATAAGGCTTTTTATAATTGGTAACTAAATACATCCTCAATCATAGAATTTATGTAATGGGTCTCGCATTTCTCCCATCATCGGGATTTATTTTTGTTAATAAAAAGCCACGCGAGTCACTCTTTTAATATCCGAATAAACGATCATATTTATATTGTGGGATATATTAGATATTGTATTTCCTATTTATTTTAATGAAAAAAAAGAAACCTTTCAAATCCTCCTTTTGACCAAGATCAGTGGTTTGAAATGTCAACTTTTTTATGCCAATGGAGGCGGCTTTTGGCCAAAAATCATCTCTACTTTATTCAGTTCATTCACTCGAGCAAATTTGCACAGGAAGGATATTTCGCGTCTTTTTTTCTCCAACAAATTCCTTTGCACACTATCCCAGCTCACTATGAATTATGCCCATCTTTGGAAAAGAGTCGAAAAGTTTAAGGATGAGAAGTAAAGGAAAAAAAAAGTTATGAAAACTTTTTCGCAAGCTTTGTCTCCGCAATTTTTACTCCTGAACACCAAAGTGTCGAATACTGTGTGGTAGTTCCGTCCATTTTAATATATGAACATTATCATGGCATGGTTCCAATTCGGATGAAAACTTTTGACAAATCTAAAAAAGTGATTTTTCACTTCCTCTTTCATCGAGAGGTTTTTTTTGTGTCAAAGATAGTAAGAGTACGGATATAACGCGCAAGATTACTACGATTAGGTAACTTTCAAAGATCTATTATAATTTATAAGGAAAAGAACCGGAGTCGAGAAGGCAGGTGTTATTTTGGGAGGCTGGTATTTTGCGCAATTGGGATAAGAAGCCCCTATGCGGCAATTTCTCATAATTTCATTACTCCGTACAATACTAGCTTAGGTCCCCTATTCACCAGAGTTCTTAATTAATTAATTATGATTATAAGTTAATGGCCAGACCCTCATTTTAAAAAGGGGGAGAATTGAATGCAGAGGAATTCCTCGAGCCGAAGAGAGGGAATGTGAAGTCATTAGTATATACCCACAAATGATGACTGAGTAATTAGCAAAATATTTGGCTTTGGCCAACCAAAACCATTTTACGATTAGATTGAAAAAAGTGGGGGGAGAATGAGGTAATTTGTAGGTAAAAAAAGCAAAGTTGAGCCTGATTGGAATTATTAATTTGCAGGTTTTAAGTAAAAGAATTTAAAGATCTTTCAGCTAAAAACGGTCATCTCATCTTACATCTTTCTCCTTGCTCAACCTGGCAAAAGGTTGAGTAATAACAACACCACCCCCACCCCCCCCCCTCTTTTGATATTAATTGCTTCTGCTAAAAGCCATTTTTCAAAAAAAAAACTTGGGGGTTTGTTCAAAGTAAATGGATTTGACCGATGGGGGTTTCCCTTAAAAAAATGGGGGCAAGAGGAATGTGCGAATCTGCAGAATCCTCCTCGGGGCTAGTTCCCTCGGCCTCGTACTCTTGGTGTACGTCTCCCCGACCGACTGTAAATTACTTTTGCACTCTTAAATTCACCAAAATCTAAGTAATATGCAAATACCCCACGCTACTACTATATAATATCTACTTAATACCACCTTTAAGCTCTCGCTCTCTACCACTCGGTGTGTTTCATTGCTCAAGAGATTTAATTATCCATTCAGTACATTAGAAGCTGTTTATTTTATGAGTGAAGCTCACAATTATTCATTCGGGAACGTGTGAAATTTCAGAATGGGGGACTCGGGAATATTCTGACTCGTTTTATTTGCACAAAAGTTCAAATTTAATGATGGTCCCTTTATCATAGTTATTTTACTAATGCTACTATCGTTGTGCTAATAGGACCGCTTCGCATTAGTGTTTGTGAGGAGGAGGATTCTCTCTCGGTCGATTGAAAAGCTAATATTACTCAACCGAAACAGAGCAAATGTTTGCGGAACTCGAGAATAATCGAGTCGAATACCTTCAAAACCAAATGGGAACTCATTCCTGGCCGAAATATCTGAATTGACAAATTAATTTTTAACTCTTTGTCTTTCCCAAACTCCCAAAATTCCTCTGGTATTATGACTCTCATCTTTTACACTTTTTTTCCTTTCAAACCACGGTTTGACAAGTTTATTTGAGCACAATAAGGGCCTCCACCTTCTCCGTTAAGGGCTCCCAGTGGACCCAGTGGACGGTAGGGTCGCCCATGAATCCCTTTAAATGTTTAATTTGGTCTGCAGTGTCCCTGTACAAGAATTTCAGATGAGAGATAATAATTTAAGTACTCCCTTTGCGGCTTTTTAAGGTCCTCCTACCTGGACTATAGTTGAAAGGCTTGTGGTTTTTGAGGAGAATGTTTGACCTCTGAGAAATGTCATTCATTAGCCCTTGGTTTATAAAGTATTGTAGTATCTGCATATGTGCCATTGGTATGTGTGTGCATTCTTTAAAAATTTTAATATATTATACAAAAGTATACCCTCTGTTAATAGAGATGAGGTTCGGGGATTTCGGTGGGGTTTCGCCTCCGTGAGAGATCCCTCTTATTATCGGGCAGTATGTGTATGTATGTTTGTAGAAAGAATAAATTTCGGAGGAGGAATGTTGACAGAAGATAGGATCATTCCCTGCTCCCCATTTACTACTATCATTATCTGTACAATATACATAGTAGAATATCATTTCGTGGCCGGACTTTTTTTAAAAAATACTCGGTTAATCCTTAATATCTGTCGGGAAGGCCAAGGAAGGATTTTAATCTTCAAGAGCATGTTCACTCACATCAGGTACACATGTAGGGAATTAGAGGCATTTTGAGTTTGTAGCCCGGCCCTTTTTTCCAGAGGTTTTTTCTCGTCCTCCTCTTGCTTGGAAGACACTCGACTCTAATTAATGCTTAATCACTGAGAGAGCGAGTCGGCGAGCACTTTTTGAGCTTTAAAACCGGTATGGCCCCTTGGCCTGGACCACTTGGGAATGTAAATGAGAGTCGAGGATGGCCAGATGAGGCAATTTCAGGCAATTTCACCCATCCATCCACTTAATAAGGGGATGGATGGGTGAAATTGCCTTTTGGACTTTGGAAAATATTATAAGAGGATCGGATTGACTGGGATTTGTTCAGGGTTTATGAATCGGGTGTAGTCATTTAATCCTTGAGGATTGTTCTTTCAAATCTTGAGGGCTTATCAGATGATTGGGGAGATGGGGAATGGGATGGGATGGGAATCAGGCACGCAAACTCAAGGGTCTCAACTCCTTGAGACTTTTCTCTCTACATCTCCTTTGGGAAACCAATAAAAGGGGTTTCCCGACCCCAACCTACACATAAATTAGGTGGGATTGTTGGCCGATGAAATCCGTGTGGTCTTTAACTCAAGAGTAGTCTAGGGCCGCGAGGTCCTCCTCGTCGATTCGGCCGAAACCCGTCAGCTCTGAGATGATGTGATGATCAGAAAGGATATTCTCTGAACAAACAGTACAGTATACCTATCCTATCCGTTTCAAGTTCACCCAAATCTTGAGAGATAGCAGTCTCAAAGTCAAGACTCTGAAAAATGCTCCCGAGATGGATCCAGCCAAATCTTAGCTGCATCTCCTCCTCCTCCGGCGTTGACAACTCGATGGATTTCAAGAGAGTTGGAGATGAGATGGGTTTAAAGTGGCCCACCTCTCCAATACAAATGACCCTTCCAATATCGATCTGTGATTTCAAATCTGTGAGAAAGTCCATTACTATTCTCTGAAGAGTCTCTCTCGAATCGTATCAAATTGCATCATTTTTTCCCCGGGTCCCACCAAATTTACATTTAATGCTATTATCTCAAGATGTGTTTAAATATAAAAGTAGAATTCACATGAAAGATGCATTCGTACGGCTTATGTTATAGTATTACGATAGGTCGTCTAGAGTTAATTTCCTTATGTTCGGGAAGATCAGGGGATTGCAGGCCGACTTGACTAGATAAATATCCCTCTGGCTTCAGTAGGAATTTTTGGTGAATAATCGAATTCAAGTGCTTCACCTGCAACATTAAACAAGTTCCCCCTCGGTTGCTCCAGGATTTCCCTTGGAGGTAGTAGTAGGTAGGTATTTGAGGGGTGGATAATAGGAATAAAATCGTAATCGATCCTACTTTCTCGGGGAAATTCGAAATTCGAATTCCAACTCTGGAGAAAGGTGTACGAATTGGGAGCATTGTAGAGTTGAGGGAGCTCTTATGCAATTTGTAGTATGATATTAGCCCCTATACAGATATCAAAGTGGGTAGTAGAAGTATAACTTGAATAAGATTCCACCCAGAGTTGGATACATATATTGTGAAATAGAACCCGGACTCAGCAATACCTTTGAAAGGTTTTTTTTTTCGGTGGAGGAAAGAGATTCGGATTGTGTTTCTTCTCTTCCTTTCCGGGGAAAAATTCTTTCGGGTTCGGGAGAGTGCTCTCTTTCCTCCTCCTCCTCCGTTCTTTTATCCCCAGATAAAGGTATGAAAGGATATGGCTGAGAAAGGGCTCGAACTCAGCATCCTCATCAATTTCCATCATATTGCAATCTCCTATGTTGCTCTCTTCAAAGATTCAATTGAGCTTTCAGCTTGATTGAATTGCTCGAGAGAGAGAGTCGATCCTCCCTCCCGGGTCTACATATACCGGGGCTCGAGACAGGATGGGAATAAACACGGTGGATCAACTACTATATAAAGTCTAACTTATAAAACCCTCAGCTGAGAGTATGCAAAAGTCCTATGCTCGTAACATGGATTGTGAGATATGTATTAGGGTACTATATGTCACATACGCTCACTTTGAGGGAAGCAAATACAAATTCATACTGACAATGTCACACCCCTCCTCGTCGATAAATAATGGATTTGCATAGGCATCTTACGTGCTATCCTCTCAAACTGAGTGGTCATTCCAAGTTCTTTACGTGATTACTTTTTATTTCTTAACATTGCATTTCTAAAAATATTTTTATAAATTTAAATTCAAAGTTTCAAACAAGCCATGATATTTATAATTGGAATATAAGCAAAGGAGAAAAGAAAGCAAGGGGGGAGATCTCCCGAGGAGGAAATTTGAAATTTTTCTTCAACAAAGTCAATCTAATTATGATGGCGGGCGTTTGCCATTTTCTATTTCCTCGGAGGTGGAGGCCAACCTTGCGTGCTTTAGCTTTTTTTTGGCACCAAAATGAAATGAAAATACCGGGTGAATGTGTGCAATAATAGGCGGAGGGGAGTCATTTCCGGCCATAGCGCTCCCCCGTGGACTTTACGCCCCGCTCCTCAGATGATTATGATTAGGGTCAGAGTGCACAATGGTTTGTGCATATTTATTAGATTTCAGGGTGCGATAGTGAAAGGTGAGTCCATTAGCGTTCCAAGAAAACCCTCCCCCCTGAATAGTTGACCTCCCGTTGGCGGGTGATTAGGGCGCAATTTGCAGATTGCCCTCACGGCTTGGGTCTGGCCCCGGGGATCGGGGGGTTCTTGCATTGTCCGGAAGTTTTGTGTCTGGAAATCCGAATATCCGCCGCTCTTTTCAATATCCCCCCAGCTCTATTTCAAAGAGAGAGTCGGACCATTAAGTTGGCCAGATTATTTGTGTTTCTAGCAGACTTCCCTGCTTCCTCCTTCTATTTTTTGGAGGATCGGACTTTAGAGGTAAGTGAACAGACAGAAGAGATTCCGATAATTATGTTTGGTGTACTATTCGAAAAGTTCCGAACCCGCATCCCTAGTTTACAGCCCTCTATTTACGGCTTGTACATAAGTTTTAATACTGGAAGGAGATTTGTTCCCAAAGTGGAAAGGTATATGGCTTTAAACAGACTTCCTCTTTCACTGTGGGGCCTTCTGAATGGCAGTAGTACTAGTTGGAGCAGCAGAAGGCTAAACAAATATTGGCAGAGCTGTTAAGAAGATAAGAGGAAAGGAAGAAGAGAGACCTAAAACTTTGTCCTCGTAAAATGCCATCAGTTCAACTTTTTTGTCTGTGTATTTTGACGATATTTAACCACATATTTCTCATGTAAAGTACGTATTACTACGATAGAGTCCATCTTTTGGGGCTGAGTATAAATTTCGGAATTTGACCTTTTTTCCCCCCACTTGACTCTCGCAAATCAATCCGCAATCTCTCCTATTGATATCCAAGGAATAAGCCATTAAGCACTCTTAAAATAATCTTTGAAAAAATTCCTTTTAAAAAACTGATTTGATTTCCGCTGATTGAGAAATGGCTTTTTTCGCGAGATTGATTGGATTTAATTTCAGAGATCCGAGTCTGCTTTTAGCTCTAATCTACAAAAAGTTCCAAAAAAAGAGTTTTTATCACTTTAGATTAGTCACATGCCCTTTTATGTACCTATAATATACTTTGAGGTTCTCTGCTTGTCAATTGACATGTTTTTTATACATATTTTCGCAATAAACTTGCATCCAATTGACGCGGGGAATGGATATTGTTGCTCGTTGGCACTATGTAATACATAGCTTGTACTCAATAAAGTACCCTACATGTGAGAACGGTTTTGTTTACACTTGGATTTGTCTTAAAGGCAATTTTATACGACATTTTATACATGAGATTTGCAACCACTCTCTATCTTTCTCATTTATTGCATTAACTAGACCCTCGGATAAGACTCTCTCTATTCGAAAATAAAATTATGATGAAATATTATGTTTATAAACATAATTTTGTATAAATACAAAATAATTTTTATAAAAAGTTGGATGGGATAGAACCTTAAGATGTGAAGTTTTTCAAAACTTGGGAATCCTAGTGCGAGGAGCTCCTCTGAGATGGTGCAAGGTGCTACCTCACCTGTTTCCTAAAATGTTTCGTGAGCTGTGCTCGGTTACTCAGCTTAGCCCAAAGGTAGTCGAGTGCATCCGCAGCAGAGGCATCAACTCCTGAGGACATTGAATGACAAAGTCTCAAGAATTTCTTCTATCTTAGAGAATGATAACGGTGTTGGGTCTCTCTCTCGCTCTTTCTCTAGTCGTCAAATGACTTCTTGTTGACAGAGTGGCTTTTTGAACTGACTTACCATCTGATCTCATGCGATATGTGAATGCACTACAATAGGGAGGAGGGGGCTGACCCACGGATGGATATTTAGGATGATGGGAACCTTGAGGTCTACGCACTGGTGAGGAGCACAATCCTCTTTGCTCTTTTCTTTAGCGAAAGAGGAGAGTTAAGATCGATTGACAAATATTTGTCCTCCTCCCCTATCAACTCTGCAGTCAGGACTCTATATAACTCTGACCCGAATTGAAGCTTCAGTTCTGCAAACATTCTTGGGAATTGAACGGCAAATTCAGAGGATTTAATTCTACGGGAAAAATTCCCTCAGAGCTAAGCAAATATCAAACACTTGAGAGAGTTATAGGAGTAAATCCCCTTCAAATATATCTTTCTATACGAGTATATCAAATACAGATAGATTCTCAAAGAGTATCATCATCTTCCACTGTACCATGCGACGAGTACAGTGATTCAATTTCGAAAGCACTAGCTCTAATTGGGAACACTCCTTTTAAGGAAGGTCCTAGCTTATCTTTTATGTGAGAGAGAGAGAGAGATGAGCAATCGAATATGTACAGGTTTACAGATCGGTTTGATTGCATCTATCTGTATAAAAAAATGAGATAAAATGCGTATCTGACGCGGATGACGAGAGCTTGGTAAAAGTTCTTTTTCTTTGCAATTAAATCGTCTCCTAATATGCGCTCGTTGTCAACTTGAAACCGGTATTCTTTGTGAGCAGGTATGGTAGTTGGTAGTAGGTGGATGGGGGTAGGGGAGTGCGTATTCTCTCTCTCACTCACTCGACTCTCAGATGACAACCCATTGTCAACTGTGGTGGAATTTAAATAATTCAATCCATTCCAAATATTGGGAATGAGGAATTGAGCGCGCGTGAGTGAGCCTTAGAAGAAACTTGAATGAAGTTTGGGGGGGAAAGATCTTCTTTTAAGGTGTCATATTCATCCTCCTTAAAAGCACATGAAATGGTTATGGACGCTCCCTCCTCCTCGAAAATAAAATTCACCAATTTAAGTACTAATTCCTAACCAAGTTACCTAATAAAAAAGGACAAGTGTCCTCATAACCGTGTGTGTGTGAGTGTGTGCAACCCAGAGACATGGTCCAAACTAGCTCTTAGTACAAGGCGGTGAAACCAAAAAAGCCGCAAGCCGAATTGGCGGTGGTTGACTTTAACCAAATCTTACTTTTTGTAATAGAACTACAATTCATGAATTACAAGCAAGGGGTATAGAGAAATGAGAAGGGTGAGCAGAGTTGATTTTAATAAAAGAATTTATAATTAATATCGACGCGAGTTAATAACTTAATGAGACGACTTTGGGGAGCCAACTTGGATTGGAGGGGGGAAAAAGCGTCGAGATTAATGCTCGCATGCGGATAATTAAATCAGGAGAGTCTCTGCATTGGAGATAATGAGGTGAGAAGTCGAGTGACTCCTTCCTATCTATTGTAGTATACCTACTACTAGATACTACTAGCCCCACGACTCAAAAAGAATATTAACATTAATGAGAGTTCCTCTTTGCCCGTTCAAATCCATATCTTGAAGGAGCTTCTCTCGCCTTGCTAATGGGGAGTAAAAATGGGGGGAATAAAAGGATTTTTACACTCGCTTCGTTCGCACACATTTAATTCAAGTGCATCCAGCTCATAGGATAAAAAGTGAAGAAGAATGGGAGGAAGATGTCTTTATTGCTCGCCGTATTCACTCGACTTCTCCGCTGCGAGCTATGAAAATGAGCAGTTTTATGAAAGTAAAACTGCAGATAGGTAGTTCACTTGCACACTGCATTCCATCCACTCTCTCCTCTGTGTAGAAGAGTACAACAATTCGGAAATGAAAAAGAATCCCATCCACCAACAATTACCGAGAGGGTCAAAGGAGGAGAGAGAAGAATGCGTCCTAAACTTCATTTATTGGCCATTACATTTAATCTCGCATTGTGTCAAAGGGCTTCTCACATTGTTTATTGAACTCCTCGTGTCATTTAGAAGTTTTAGAATTTAAA
>JAAZTK010000483.1:0-20501 GCA_036507255.1 Megalothorax incertus
TTCTGTGGATCCCCCCGTTGAGGGAGGCTGTACTGGAGAGTTGTAGCTAATAGGGGAGGAGCTTTGAGCCTCATAATTGCTGTAGCTGCTTGCACTCCCTGTTCGTGTGCCTGAAAAACATGATAATTTGGAGATTAGTATCAGACCATCTCAATCCGCAATCATTTCGGATAGGAATTTGAAATTTGAAATCAATCAAGTCGTGTACACTTTCTCCTCTCGCGTGAAAGCAATTTTTTTAAATAAAAATTGCAAATTACTTTGTATATGTGAAGTGACCATATGACCTGCAGGGTTATATAGAGCATCCCTTGACCTCTGGATCGAGTAATCAATCCCTGGCTGTGCTCCAAATGGTTGCACAGCCGGGTTATGGTCTGCGGGATTAGTATTCTCCGTTCCGCTCCCATCGTGTGAATGCTGCAGAGCTCTAATTGAATAGATAAAGAATGGAATTAGTTTTATAGACTGCAGTAAATTCAAATAATTGGAGGTTGTAAAAAAGTACGCTGGATCTTCTATTAGAAGAAAGAAAGAAAAAATCCCATTTTATTCATTAACTTACTTTGCGTTTGAGTTTGTGCAAACGATGTATTCAATTTCATCGGTATATGGGTTTAGGAACGCAAAAGCGGAAGTCCTCAACCAAACCCACTCTCGATTTTTTGCTCGGAATCGATACATGACACTCAACACCTGCCCCTTTAATTTGAGCACTAGAAAAATAGAACGAAAATATAATGTCAGCTCCTTTTGGGAGTTTCACACGCAATCTTGAAATTAATGACATACTATTTGTCCGTTTGAAATCGTAAAAGCTAAAAAGCTAATAAATTCTAACCTTGCTCAAAGCTTTCCTTCATATGATTTTGATCCTCAGGGTGGAAAAAATCAAAGCAAGATTTCCCGAGCAATTCAGGGGGAGTATACCCGAGGAGCCCAATGACCCTAGCATCTACAAAGGTGAACTTCCCATCATTTCCGTGGCGGGTGATGAATTCTCCTGGTGAGGTTGATGAGGAGAGGTCTGATGTATTCGGGGATGATGTCACTTGAAGCCTTCCAATGGCTACGAGACAGCAATGATTTGAATGAGAGTCATCCTCTCCTCTGTCCATTGCTACTCCAGTTGGTGGCCAGTTCTTGATATAACCAGTACAATGCACTACGGCATAATTTACGCCATCCCTTGAAGGGCCTAGGGAATTCCTCTGCCTTAGTCGATTCAAATGGCCTGATGTCATTGTCTCATGATGGACATTTCCAACTTTCATTCGACAAATGAATCCTCTCCTTGACCTGGATTAATATATAAATAAATTATAAATTCCTCCACATATATTTCTCTTGTGATTTTATGAGTTCTAACCCCATGCAAAGCCTCATTGAGGATTGATGCCCTTCCTTCTTGACCGTTCCCGTCTTTAGATCTAGGATTCTTCCAGTGTTTTGTGGCTCCTGGGTTGATAGCTGCTCCTTGATCTTCTCAACATCATCCTATTAGATTTAGAACAAAAGATTTAGGATCTTGCATTGGGAGTTCTCAGGATCTTTCATACCCCATGAATATGATCAAAGATTGAGGAGCCGAACCAATCGCTTTGTGCCTGGTTAAGAACTGGAGTGACAGAATCGCTCACGTAGATTACTCGACCAGAGTCGCACGCGACCACAAACAGGCTGAAAATGAAACAATATTTTTTTTATATTGTAACAATAATACATACGTATGCAGATATAAATCACTTACAATCCATCAGCAGCTTCGAGGATTAGGTGCCTTTAAGAAAAAAAAAGGTTAAAAATTTACATAATATGCATAAGTGTAATCGGCATACTTGAGCTCTTGATCGGTCAGGAATGATGGTTTATATGTCCCATCAGTAGTATTATTCCCGGGCCCTGCTAGATCGCCATAATAAAGCAAAATAAAAACCCCAAAAAGTATTGTTCGAAAAGTAATTCGCGAATTTGCAGCTAATATTTGCACAGATAGGGATCGTCAAAGTTTAATCGGAACATAATAAAAGGTTTCAAAAAATTGAAACATTTTACCCAATCTGAATCGATCATCTGAATTTACTGTGGGGGGAGTAATGAAACAGAGCAAATAAACCACTAAGAATACATACCACCTCTAAGGTTCTTCATGTGAGCTACAGCCATCCTCAAAATTGTTAATTTATCGGGTTTTCTTGCAAGAGCGCTGCATCTGTTCAAAGTTGTACTTTTAATAAGGTCATTCCATCATTAAAGAAGATCTTACGTTGGGACCATGTCACTCAATTCTGTTATATAGGCTGTCATCTTATTCCTTCTCCTCCTCTCAATCTCACAATGGTTCTCCCTGAAATTCATCATTACATTTCCATTTTATATAATGAATAGTTTATATCTAGATAATTTGCGGAATTTTCGATACAATACCAAAATTGAAGTAAAATATTAAATTTTTTTAAAAAGCGTAATTTGCGGATGTCCTCACCTAGTCGTAGCATTATCGACCCTTTATTAATAAATTTGGATTAATTAAATTTGACAATTTATTAATTTACCTTTGGAACCTTTCCTTGTCTCCCAATATTTTCTTCGTCCATTCTTGGATATTTTCCTCCACCACCAACAAACTCGTCATCCGACCTACGGTGCATTTTATAAAGGATTAGTTAATAGGAACTCGAGAATAAATAGATCCGATTCCGAAATTAACATATATTGCGGATATAATTATATGACTAGCCGAGTAAACAACCTGACTGGAAATGTCAGAATATTTCATCAAGCTTTTTAATATAATATAAATATTATATCATGGCATAAGGAAAGTTGGGGACTCGAGTGAGATTGATAAGAGCCTATTAAAACTAAAGCTGAATTTATTATTTAAATCATTTGATGAATAATGCAAAACCAAGTTAAAGTGGCCAAGATACTCAAGATACGAGTTTGTATCTGCTCTGGGTAAGATATACAGATATTATGCTAATGCTATAATGTTAAGTTAATAAGTATTACGAATACTTGTAAAAATTTAGAGCTCGAGTTCGGTCTATGCAAACGTGAATAGGATGTAAATGTACCTGCTTATTTTATTATAGAATCTCTATGTGTATATGCAGAATGCAGATACCTACTCCAAGATTATAATTTATAATTTTAAGTTGAATAGAAATTAGAACGCGTCAAAAGCTGATAGTTGACGTAAACATACTTAAGTTCGTATAGTTAGAGGGGGAAATCATTAAAAATATATCTTTTCGAGTAGACTCGAGAGATAAGCCATAAAAGGTAGATTAGAAACACTTTTATCCCCAGAAAGGAACAATATAATACACACAAAGGACAATAATTAAATAAATGAGTCTTAGGTAGCTTAGATAGAGCCCAAGGAAAATTCCTTAAGGATAAAGAACAAAGTAACCCACATTTGATAACTTATAAGAATAGGAAATCTAATTAATATGCAGGGGGGAATAGAAGGTAAATATCTATATCCTTAATTAAAATTTTATTAATGAGCCTACTAGGGACGATATAATTCTTATAAAAGCTTCAAATTTTAATTGAGTATTGTCTATTTTTATTATATTTATAGGCAAAGGAATTAGGTATCTTACGCCAAGCTTCTCGATCTTTTATAAACTGTTTTTGCAGAATCCAATCCTAAAAATAAATTTCAAATATTCAATATTTTTTCATGTAAGATTAATTAAATTAACCTACCTGTAATCGCAGCCATAAGATCCTAAAGGAGAATTGATTTAAGCATCGAAATCCTCGAAGAATTTAATTAATGTCACAATATTATCGGGAGAAATAAACTTTTTGAGTTTTTTTATTTTACAGGTAAATTCAAAACTCTAATCCGAATTGATATTTCATATGTATCGCAAATCACAATCACTTTTCTGATAATACTTGGATTTTTTGTACTTTTAGCCGGAAATTGAGAGATTCTTTCCAGCTCGATGAAAAAAGCTGGAGAATTAAATTACAAATTAATTTAATAGGGACTCTGGAATTTTTGTTAAATCTCTCTCCTCCGAGTTCACCTCAAATTCCTTCAGAGGAGAGTCGAGTGAGTCGAACACACCAAGAGCTATACGTAGAGTACAATGTATAAAGCCGCTGTGAAGGAGGAATATTCATAAGAAGGATGCCATTTTCACTCTAAACTTGCCCTCGGTCGAAGGAGTAGGTACAATCGCCCTAGGAAATATATTCTCCCCCGTATACGAGTAGTGTTGGTGCAGGAGGTGCATGCTAGAAATGTGAGCTACAATATAGGGAGAGTTGGAGGGGTTGCGTGTTTAGTATAAAATTCTCTCTCTTCTCATCATTCACTAGTATATTCCCCCTTTAATATATAAGAGTATAAAGAGATTCAAACCAGCTTTATATTTCTCTCGGCTCTCCCAACCACCATAATACTTACTGTTGGGTACGAATGGGGCGGTGACCAAAAATCCAAGAGCAGACTCGGTTCTTTGACTTGGTCGGAGACGGTGCTAAGTCTAACCCCTTTGAAACCACTGGGGGAACTTGTAAGTTAACAAATAAGTCGAGCTCTAGTTTCTTTTAAAACAAAAGAACTAAACAGTCACATATACGGATAAACCGACGGGTAATACCTGTAATAATCTGTAATCATATGCCATGCAAAATATGGGGCTTTTGAAATTATGATGGATGGATTGGGGGGATTTTGAGAGAAATTCATATAGGATTTTATAAGGTAGGTATGTCAAATAAGATCTGATGAATTCTTACCTGGCTTGGATTTTAAACCCTTTTTCTGAGAATTTATTAAAGTGCTATCTAATGCCGGCCTATGTATCATATATATCAAATGCATTGACTCTTGATTTTTGAGCGGAAACAAAATATAATAATAAGCGATGGAGGGGAGGAAGTCAAGTAAAATGATTACATCTGGATAAAACCAAACGATTACAAAGGGGGATTTCACATAGGATTAGGCCCAACATTTGAGGCATTTTTTTCATCCTTCTCGCCCAAATTAAAGTTAAAAAGTTGACTTTGACTCTGTCCATTAGAGTAATAGTTATTTGGGTTTTTTGACAACAGCAGCTAGCTCTATTCGCCTTACCTTCATGAGGGTAGGATTTTATCATCTCAGGCAGCTCCAGTTTATCTGATTTGGACATATGTATATTCTGTAGCTACCTACTACTCTAAAGTAGGAAAACCTTTAGAAATTACATCTCATTTCGTGACCAATTACTCTTGATTTAGAGTTGGCATCCTTGCTCATTTTTTCCACCTTGAATCGAGCAACTTGTTCGAGTGTAAATAATTTAAAGGCGCAATTATATTAAATTGATACACTTTGATGGGCTTTTGACGAGTCCATTAAAAGTTGCTATTAAATTTATCTCTATTTGATATGCGGAGTTAAGTGAGGGAGGATACTTTGATCTGTTCTCACGCTTTATTAAAATCTATACCAAGATAAGTAATAGCGGTTATAGAGTAAAACTGTAACGAGTAACTTATTAGATTTTTACTCATTTTAAATCCACCTTGATATATAATTAGCTACCCATTAAAGCAGAGTTCTAGCCAAATTATATGCAAATCTTACAAAAAAGTGAAAGCAAAAGAAAGCACTTTTAAAAAATCGCAAATTTTAATAACGCCGCGAAATCTCTCACTTGCAGGAACAATTCTTAATGGAAATTGTGGTTCATTAATCATTATTGCATAATCGCCTGTTTAAATTAATCATTCTCACGTAGGTGTATAAGACTCTTTAGGAATGACGACAATGAGGAGGAGAAGGAGGATTAAAAAAATTAGAATGTTGAAGAGCACATAATTCATAATTCTCCTCTTCACACATACTATTAGTACTATTCATTAAAGAAATATACAGATAGTTAAATGTCTACGGGGAAGTGGATTTATCATTTCGCCAATGCAGTACGAAGAGTAATCTATTTGCTAGTTTGAACTACTGCTATTAGTAAGCTTTGGCTAGTAGTACTACTCGTACTAGTAGAAGATAAGGAAAGATAAATTTCTGCTTTTTTTCGGTATTCCCTTCTCAGTGCAGACAAGACTCGAAGGAAGATTTCCAAGCTCCGGCTTCTCTGGGCTTCATTTCTAAATACCCCGAGCAGAGCAGAAGCATTGGCTTCCACTTTATTTCATTTTCTTTGGGAAGAACAAGCGCCTGCATCTAAAAGCCTCTGAACCTCGAATATCCTTCGTCCCCGAGAACATACTCATCTCATCTTTCCAAGGGCTGAGAAAAGCTTGATGAAAAAAACCAACTCTGGGGCTGGGGGAAACTTATAGCTCAAGAGTCGAATACAGCGTCTTTCAGTATTAGTCAGTCGAGGGACTTTGGAAAAATACTCAAGTTCCATTGCAGTAAAGGATCGAGAAGGAGCCTTTTCAATTCAACCAAAGCAAACTGAGGAGAGCTGTAGGAAATACAACTAAAACTCTCCATCAGGTACACATCTTAAGTTTAAAGTAGTAGTAGGTACGATATGTAGAAACCTTCAAAGTGTTCACCCCCCTTTTACTCCTCATCAGAGTATTCCCATTGGAGTGAAGCTCGAACGAGAGTTTATAATAAGTACAAGAAGGAAGGGGAGAACAGAAATATCTCTCTGGTTAAGCCATAAGAGAGTACTCTCTCTCACTCTCGAGTCTAACTATCATTAAGATATAGCCAGGAGCTCATTGCTATATTAAAGCCAATACATTGTACGATATTTGTAGAGTGAGTTTGATATTTTTCTCTCTCTCTCTCCCTGTCAGAGTTTAAGTCGGCTCAACTGCATTTGAGAATTCAAGTAAAGAGCGAGTGAGAGATAGTGAAATCATTTGGAGGGATATCGAAATATCCTCTCTGATTAAAAAAGAACATTCTCATCAGGCGAAAAGACTGAACCTTCATTCAACTTCCAGCCTTTGATATTTATATTTTACAGCTAATGATAGATAGTCGAGTATATTAATATATACTCGCGGTGTGTTTTATGCAATCAAATTTACAAGGATAAAAACAAAGCTCAAATCAGTATTTCTTTCCGTGTGCGTGTCCTGAATTCAACTAGAACTAATCACCTTATTAAAATTTAAACCATTTTGTTCCCATCTCACTCTTCTTGTAATACTCGTACTACAACAGATAATAATTATTATTCCTTTTAATATTCATAAACTCACGAAAGACTGATTGTGATATTCGAAGCGTCCAAACTGGAGAAGAATTCGAGACCAATCATTTAAGATATAAACTTTTCTGAATACCTCTTTGAATTGTGCCTTAAAGAGAAATATCTAGCAGTATAAAACAAATTGATTGGAATAAAAAGGGAGGATTGCATTAGGTAAATTATAAGATTTCAAGTTTATATGTATGAGGAATTGCTAATCGTAAATAATTTCTTCGAAAATACAGATTTAGACATCTTTTATTTTTGTTTATTTTCAGATTCTTCCAAAATAAATTGAAGAATGGCTTCACAGCCAAGCTCGGTAGTCGTTTTGGACAGGGGAAATAACACAAGTAAAATTTGTCATTTTTTATCAATTAACATAATGATCATTTCTATTATTTTTTAATAGCATGCACTATAAATCTTCACGGTAAGTTCTTGTATTATAATTCTCAAATGTACCCGAATTCACCTTTTGAAATCCGATTTTGAAATTTAATCTACAGGTGCTACAGTTGTTTCATGGTAAGCTTGAAATATTGCACTCTAATCCATACACTCGGAAATGGATATCAAGATTACATTACCAGTATAGATTATTTCACCCCTTTAATTAATTATTAAAATTAGGCGAGTGAACAATCAAGAGCAATTGTTTGTCTCAAAACAAGCACAATTTGATGGAAAGCGTGCCATTCGAGGAGGAATACCATTTGTTTTCCGTAAGATTTCTTGATAAATGTCGATACCTTGAAATAATTATCTAATTCCTGGTGAAATTTTAGCTCAATTTGGCCAATGGAATTATGGTCCACAACATGGATTTGCTCGGATAACAAGATGGACTTTGGAGAAAGCGCCAGAGAGATTACCCTCGGGAGATGTTGAAGCTGTTTTTGGTATATTTTCAAAGGGTTATTATGGCAAATGATCCTTCAACCGTAATTTCTTTCTTGATAGGCTTGATGGACAACGATTTCACGAGGTCTATGTGGAATTTCCCATTTCGACTCACTTATAGGTATAATTTGCATTTCTAATTGGGCCCCAGTAAAGCCATTTCTAATTTAAAGTAATTCTAACAAATTCTAATATATGAACTCTTTTTGAAATAGATTGATATTACGAGAAAAGGAACTTCACTTCAACATATGTGTGTACAATCCGAGCAAGGTATATGATCAGTATTTGGAAATATTTCCTCAAATTCAATTAAAAAATTGATTTTTTTTCGATATTAGGACTTAACATTCAGCTTCAATCTCTTACTCCACACCTATTTCAAAGTTCCCGATGTTCGAAGGTGTCAAATCACTGGACTCCACGCTTCCACCTTTATTGATAAGGTTTGAGGAAACAAAGATTACATGTCCGCGATTTTTATCATGAGCATTTTAATATATAGACCCGAGAATCGACAATTTACCAAGAGGGGAGAGATGTGGTTCAAATCAACGAGTGGACAGATCGAGTCTATCAAAATACCCAACAAGAGCATGTTATAAGTAAGAGATATATAATTTCACAGGATATTCCGTATTTAATGCTTTCTCTTTGCAGCAAATGTTGTTTCCGGAAGAAAAATGAGGGTTCAGAAATACAACTTTCCCGACACTGTAATATGGAACCCATGGATGGAAGGAGCCAAAGAAATCCAGGATTTTGGAGATGATGAATATCCAAATATGGTGTGCCTAGAAGCAGGACACGTCTCATCTCCAGTAAGTTAAATAATAATGCTTAAATTCAAACCCGAATTGTTGGGTTTGCACTCATAATATTCGAGGGTGACTTCGCCTATAATGCTCGTATAACTCATTTACCTATAGCTCAAGATATTGCGAACTAATTATATTTTTATTATTTTCAGGTAATATTGTTACCCGGTACAGCTTTTGAGGCAAGCCAAATACTTCAGGTTATGTAGTGTACTCTCCTTTAAAAATTCAATAATATTGCACACAAACACACATTCAATTTCATACTTTTACATTAGAAGTTTAGATCTCTAAAATGTATAGGCAATATTAGATAAGATATTTTAATCACAGCTCTCTATTTCCATCAGAATCTTGGGATCAGAAAAACAAAATTCCATTATAATACTCTTTTGCATGAATTTTCTAAGTAAAAATAAAAGTTTGGCAGTTAAAAAATTAAGTTTCAAAAATTCTTACGATTATATTTATGTATTAAGGTTAAAAAATATTTTTGTATAATTGTGTGCAGTATGATTAATGAATATATTTCCATAAACCAAAGCCTGGAGAGTGAGTCCTAAGAAATTAATACGATATTATGCATCTTTTAGAATAACGATTTATATTAGCTCCCAGATCAATATCCTAATCTGTAAATCTGTAAAAGATCAAAGACTTTTTTTGGATTTCTAATCTTTCAGCCTCTCATTCATACTTAAGTATACAATTTACAATATTTCAAGTGGATTTCTGTATATTTTATTCTAATAGGTTTATTTGTTTAAGAATAGTTTAAGGAGAAAAGGATGAAACATGGTAAATGCATGTAAAAAGAATATAAAGTTTTTGAGACTTTGTTTAACTTGTAGGCTTGTAGGATCAATAATAAGTAAGAATATTAGAAATGCTCAAAATGTTCATTTCTTTCTTCCAACCAAAAAATGACTCGAAAGAAATAGGAATTTCAGAGACTGTACACACATTCATAAAAGTATTATAAACCATACCAAAATCTTTTTTCGGCCTAGTAGAAAGTGAAACGCGTAGAAATGTAATGAATTGAGCCATTGACATTCACACACACTTTGTTTGAATAAGTCGATCTCAAATTCATTTTTAACCCGTTGAAACCCTTTGTAAACAAATATGCCACCCAAAGATTATACACACAATGAAAAGAAACCATCCAATTTAGTAATACAAAAACCAAACAACGAAATGCGTCTCTAAAAAATGTATAGGAATAGAATATATTCGTCAATATAGCTAGTTAATAAATTACAATTCGATATAATATTTTGGATATTAGTCCAAATATTACCTATAAGCAATAACAATTTAAAAATTGCCTTTGAATCTTGAATACGGATAAATTGACATGTGTTAAAAAGCTTGTCTTAAATGTACATTTAAAAAAAGTTCCGTCTCGGTGTTAATTAATCTAAAGTGTATACTTTTAATAGAGGTTATAGTATTAAAGTTGAAACAATATAATTACCGAAAAGTTCCTTTTTTACGGAAGTAAAAGTGTAACCCAATACAATACAAATAGACAATGAATGAAATTACATGAGATAAAAAATAAAAAAAAGATACTCTGTAAATTTTAAGAGATCGTATTATATAGTAATAGAAAATGTTAACTTAAAATTACCTAATAGATCTTTAATCTTTGTAGTTTATATTATACCATTTACTCAAATTATACCACTTTTACAATGTTAAATTAATATAATTCATTGTACATTGTTATTATTATTATTAATAGATATCGTTTGTATTCGATATATAAAATAAAATACTCTAACATTTTGCTCTCTGCCTTTTGAGATTATATTAGCTATTTAATAAAGCGGATATCGCTGTTGCAATAAAATTTTGTAAATGAAAAATGAAGTACCTACATTTCAAATATTACTTTTAATCTGATTCGGTCGGATAATATGATACATTAGGTACTAGGTCCCACGTTCTTCTTAAATTAATTACCTTCTTATCCCACTTTCTGCAGATTTATGTTCAAAGGTTCTCAAACTTACAAGCTACTCCAAGATAGATAACCGATAATTAATGAGATAAATACAAGTACTGATAAAATGCGAATAAAGAAAGATAAAGATTAGAAACTTTCTCAAAGAAATTAAACCATTTTCAAATTAACCTTATGGCTTAAAGTTTCAAACATACTGCACAGCAAATCCCCTTAGACTATAAGTTTAGATAAAGCTTTAAATAGAAAATGCAGAAGGTTATCTGATAAACATGTGTGAATAAACTCATTACAATTAAAACGACAATATCTCTAATTTACTGATATAATTAACTGTACTTGTAAAGCTTAAAAAACTGCTTTGAGCTTTGAAACTCTCCAGTTCAATATAATATTAATATCTAGTCAATTAAAAGCCATATCCCTACCATCTTTACCTCCTTATTGTCACATCCTCAAAGGTAATTACAAAGGTAATCTTAAATGGGTATTCAATTAATTGAGATTTGCCCAATATAAGTGAAGCAATCCAAAATCCCAAGATCCAAAGCCAAGCCTCAAAGGAACGTCTTTATTGTAGTAGGGGCCCAACCCCTCAATAGATGGGGGTGTGTGTGGAAGTAACCGCCTTATAAAAGTTCAATCTCTCATCAAAATACAAATTGAAGTGGACTGTGCCACAGAACTGATTCTGAGTAAAAAAATTGTTTTTAATTATGTGTCTTTTTTAGAACCCAATTAAAATACAGTTCTAATTAAATCCAATTACTAAACCTTACACCATCCCCCCAAGTGTGTGTATAGTTAGTTTTGTACCTGTCAATATTAATGACTGAAATTAATGCTCATCTGCTGTTGGAAATTGAAATTGAAAATAATTGCTGTGAACAAGTGACATTTAATTTTTTAAAGATTTTGTCATTTTTTTAATTAAATCAGACATACATTGACCCAAAGCATGTGAGGAAACTCTCCCAAGAATCTATAATACATATATTAGTGAAATATGCCAAAATATGTAGGGTTTTTGGCAAGTGTTTTTAAAGAGTTTTGCTAATGTTCCGGAGAATCTTGAATGTTTAAAATTGTTTTTTTTGGCAGATTGTCAATTATTCGAGCTAATTAACTTGGGCACTGCCTTTGAAGACTTGCAGGATTCTTGCATTGCTCATTTACTCATTTTTCGAATGTTTAAGTAAAGTCTTAAAGCATATCTTTGGGATTAATCTGGAGGATTTAAAGATTTCATTGACGCCCCCTTGTCATTTGACACATTGACACTTGGATTGTCTTGATCTTGACATTGAAGAAGAAGAGGATTCAACATCAAAAGGATTTACATTTTTTAAAAAAGCCGAATATTCTGCAATCTATTCTGCGTCAAGCATCAGTCGGCGAACGGACGCGAGTTAAAGAGGAAGTGTACACGTTAATTTGTTTGATGTTGATGACTCGTTGAGGAACAGCCAGGGCCAACAATTGTAATACGAGTTTCAGTGCATTAAAATAATCAGGCGCAATTTATTCATATTGTGGAGATTGAGAGAAACACCCACATATTAATTACATATTGTCTGAATTGGAGGTTTGGAGGCTCAATAAATAATTTACGACAAACTTTGTTGTCCAAAATGTTTGAAACATTTATTATGTTTGGTACATTCTTTTGAGGAAAGTGGACATTTTAGTGACAAATTGGTTCTATTGAAAAGTCTGATTTTTTATAAAAAGAAGCAATCAAAATGCCATTGCCATTAAGGACCGTTCAACCCGTTTATGTATCAAGGTAAGTTATTTAATTAGAATTTAGCAATGCAATTGAAATAATTGTTTTCTAATTGATTCGTTTATTATTTTGTAGGGGGACACTCCCTGAAAGATTCCCAATTCAAAATGACTTGGAGGTAAATTTTGCATTCAAGTTTTTCGGAATTCATTCATAGTTGGCATAATTAAAATTGTTTATAAATTATCATTAATTTCCAGGCTGTTTCAAATGGGACCCTATCTAACGTCATTCTTCAACTCAGCTCGTAAGTTATTGTACATTAAATAATGTAAATGAAGTTGACCCTAATACAGGATAAGTGCAAGACAAAACAGTTTGTTATTTCGATAATAATCGATTGATTTATTCTACAGGCTTAGTCATCATGCCGAGGAACTCTTTTCAGAGTATGTGATCTTAAATATTTCTTAATAGTTAATGCTTAAAGAATAAAGATATTGCCAAATCCTAGTAAAATAATCTGATGAATGATTTTAATTTACTCCTTTCTCCATTTACAGCTTGATCAGAGTTGGAACTGAAATTGCTACCCGAGCATCAAATTTGCAAGCCAGAATTGATAGATTAGCTGTCAAAGTTGTTCAACTTGATGGAGCACACGAAGAGAGTAAGTATTGATCATTATATCCTGGCCTGATTTTGACACCAAATGTAATCCTTTAATTAATTTGAATTTGTTTTTACCTAAAGCTGCTTCGATGCAAGACTCTCTGAATACAAAGCCTTTCCAAAGTTCCAGCACTGGCCGGGTAAGAAATATAATTAGCTTTTCGAATAAACCCGTAAAACTTGAATTGTCTGAATGATATTCTAAACCATATTTTAAATTTAAATTCAGTTTGACCAGCAAGTTGTCTCAAAAGAGTCACTTCCACCAAATATGATGAAAACTTATCTAAAATGTGACAAACCTCCACCCCTGGATAACTTGAATCCGTATCGTGATGATGGAAAAGATGGGCTCAAATTTTATACAGATCCATGCTACTTTTTCGACCTTTGGAGGCAGGAGCAATTTGAACAATTTGAAAAGAAGGCAATTAAAAAAGGTACCAGAATATTTCCATTAAAATTGCAAATTTATTAATGGGGCTTTTTAAAAAAATACACTTTAATTGGATCTTTAAAAATCTCTTTCTCTAATTCTATCTTTTGCCATCTAAAAAGCTTCAGTTGGAACAAGAATTGGCAAGTGGTCTTTAATCTATCTTTATGACCAATCAATCTTTATTTATCAAATTCCTTTTCTAGTTAGTATCGTAGTTTGTACTTTGTAGTACCTAATATTTTACGTATTAGTATATTATACATAGTTAGATTAGTAATTGCTTTTATCCATTTAATCTAACACTAACTCGTAATTTTCGTAAGATAAGATTATACGAGCCAATAAGCTAATTGAAAATATTAATATTTCAGCCTCATAAGCCAAAGGAAGGAGGGCAAAGGCACAAAAAGAGGATTCGTCAACCAAATCTTAGCCGAGATCGGCATAAAAACCTTGCAATTGAACATGGAGAGCATATTATGAATAACACTGAATATCGCCCACCAAGTGTAAGCCATAAAATAGTATTTTATCCTACTTTTTATATACCCCCTGTTGCAATAATGATTCAACTCATGTATTATTCTGATTCTTTATACTCTATTTTAGAATCCTGATGTTGTTACGGATGGAATTTATCCACCAGAAGCCCTTACACCTCAACAGCAACAACTCTACGCACAACAACAACAGCAAACCCAGAGGAACAGACCTCTTAGCATTGAGCTCAAGCAACAACAACAGCCAGGATACCCGAATAACTATCCTGAACAAAATAATTATGCAAATAATAATGGAGGGAATGCTGCAATGATGAATAATGAATTGAATAACGGTGGACAAAGGTTAGTATTTGTACAATATCTTACTCTTAAATTCTTCATACTACTATCCTCTGTATTGATTATATCTTTGCCACATCAAATAATCAATACATTTCTTACGAGTGAATTCTATCGACTAACTCTTTAAACTTTTAAAGCCATAAACTGTCCTTTACTTCTCCTATCAAACTACCATATAATCATATCTAGGCAGATTTATAATACTAAAGATTATTCTAATCGAAGAAAGTAACAAAGGAATGAATTTGCATGTTAAATCCAGTACGAATAAGCATGTGCATGACTCATTTCAGTCACTTGACATTAATGCTTTAATCCTTCCATTGCTCAATGCTTAAATCTTGCTAACTCGATCAAATTAACAATGTGTTTAATACTTTCATTATATTTCCTGTTTAAAATGCTTTATAATGAATCTTTTCACACATACGTTTCTGTCTATGTTTCTGTCTAGTCTTAGACCATTAATTACATGTTTGAATATATAAATGGTAATGTAATGTAATTGACATAGGCATCAGTACCAGTACGCGAATGCAAATCATTATGATCAATACAGTGAAGCTTATAATCAGCACGTTTTAAGTCAACATCAGCTAACGTCAGGCTCGATTCTATTCCCAATCTCATATTACTCCTCCTCCACCTTATACCTCCATGCCTGATGGAAGCCCTAATGCTCCTTATTCTACCCCGCCTGGTTCAAGAGGATATGGAGTTCATGGAAGGCTGAGCTCGACTCCTTCCATCAATAATACTTCCCTTACAAATGGATGGAGACCCAACCAAGCTCCTCCTCCTCCTCCCCCAAACAACTATGGGTAATCTTCTTTATTTTCTTATCCTTAGAGGTTAATTACCTACATGTAGATCATTTGTATGCGTCGCATTTATCCGGATATTTTGAATAGATTCGTGTATTTGTAGTATACAGTATGCAAGAATACCCTTTTTGAGACCCTAGGCTTAGGAATATTTAACTACCTATATTTTAAGCTATTATCCGTAGTATTCGTACGTTCCCTTTATCCTCGTAAATTACATTCCTAATTGAATCTTTAAAAATTGCCATGTTATAAATTGTATGCTTTAAATTTGGGTAATTTAACAAGGAGTTCTAGGATCTTCGGAACAAAAGGCAAATGAAATAACATTGTAACTTCCCCCTTTGAAACAAATTATCAATTACAGTCTACGAGATAATCTTCTAAACGATCAATTTAAAATGAATTCTAATCTTTTTTATTGTCAAATATTAGCACTCCACAAAATGGGAATGGAACACCAACTAGGTCACAACTTCGTATGCAGAATAACTCTCGTGACACCCTACCACCTCCACCGCCTCCTCCTGTGGAACTTGAGACCCCTGGCTCAGTTCCAACACAGCAATATAATGGTCATCAACAACAGCCACAACAAATGTATAATCAACAACAGCAAATGCATAGTCAGCATTACTCTCCTCAACAACAACAACACCATTATGGAATGATGGACAGGTTGAATTCATTGCCTCCTCCTCCACCTGAGGATGATGATCTTCCGCCTCCTCCACCAACACCAGATCAATATCATGATCGACCTGGAGGGATTCCTATTGATGATCATCTTCCCCCGTCACCTCCTCCTCCACCGCTTGATGAAATCCCTTCGGTAGCCCCAACTCCACTGCCAAATAATGTTAATAATTTACCAGCAAGTAATGGGAATATGAATGGTGGGCTTATTAAACCTGCACCGGTCAATAAAAAGAATTCACTTCTTCCGGCTGCATTTGATGGACGCTCAGAATTGCTCAAGGCTATCCGAAATGGTGAGGTTTTCTTAATAGGATTTTTATCAAAAAATTTAACTCATTTTCTCTCAATTTAGGAATTGAATTACGAAAAGTGGACAATAAAAAAGAACCAAAGGAGGAAAAGGGAACTACCTACGGAGATGTGGCTTCAATTCTTGCCCGTCGTTTAGCGGTGGAGATGTCGGATTCGGATTCCTCATCAGAAGAGAATAGTGACGATGGTTGGGATGAAGCTTCGGCTTAGAAAAATTTAATCTACTCAAAAAATATTTCGAACTTTTTAAAGCATGTATTAGCCTATAGGAAATCAAACCTACCTTTATTTATAAAATTATAATAGCAATAGAATTAGTAGATATAATAATTGAAAGCCTAATAATTTGAGAGGTGGAGAGTGGACACATTCAACGAACAACGAGGTTTTTTCTAATATTTATGTTATTGGAATATATCGAGTTTAGGCATTTTATTATAATAATGTTAGAAGAGGAAATTCCAGATTGAATGTAAATTGAATTTAGAAAGATTAAGACTATACCTAAGAGTAAATACTAATAGAGAAATTTTAGGATACTTTCAAGCTTATTTGCTTTTAAACTAAAAATTAAAATCAAACTTTTTTATAGTCTTTTTATTTAAAAAATTCAGCATGTCACAAAAAAAATCATATTGTAAATGTACTACGGTCTACGATATAAGATTAGGATCTAAGGTATGGAATATGGATAAAGCTCTTAAAAATTAGCTTGAAATATGTAAGATATGTTCTGTAAATATCGTACATACTATAATTGCAAGTCTTTCTTAATTTATTGTGTTAAATATTTGCTCTGTATCAATTATGAACATATTTTATGTATAGCATAAGCTTGTAATTTAATTTTTTTAATATCAAGCATGAATTTCGTTTAAACGCAAAGCTATAAATATATTGTAAAGAATTTGAAATTAATAATCTATTAGTACTAGATAGATTAGGTAATTCGTAGGTATCGTAGATTGCCTCAAAAATAACTAGGTATTTAAATAATATGAAATTCTACTAGAAAAAAAATATAAATATATTCCGTCATTTACCTAATAATTTTGCATGTGATTTTGAATGATATTTATTTCATTTTAAAACAATGGCTTTTTGTGTATTAAATTCATTTACATTTTTTGACCAAAAATATTATTGCTAATAAATGTTAGATGCATTAAAATCTATTATTTAATGAGATTTATGAATCGGAGATTATCCATAAATTGTAATAAAAAATAATAGATCAAATTCAATGAGAAATAAAAATTGTATTAAGCTAAAAAAAACTCTGAATTTAATTTGAGTAAATATTCGATACATTTATTGGTTCAAAGAAGGTCATACTATATCTATTACAAGTCACAAGAACGGTTAAAGAGAAATATAATAGCACTTATATCGTATCTAGTTCAAGTTACAAATCACATATACATATGTATGGATAATTAGGATTTACGCTAAACATTTTCTTATAACGGATTATTTAATACGCACAAAGTCCAGCTATTTGTCCACAATTTAAATTATCGTTTATTATAAAAAAAATCATACAATTGTCCACTGTATAATTCATTTGAATCCATTTGAAAATACCTGGAATTAACACGAGTTTTGTAATAAATCTAACAATAATTTTAAAGATTAGATTATCAAAGTAGCAAACGGTAATATCGTATTACGTCGTACGATTTACGGAAATATTACCAATACTTGAAACATATCTTGAATTATGAACCACGCAAAAGAATAGAAGTTGCAGATTGGAGGTCATTCCCCGAGGAATTTAAAGCTTGAACAGACATTTCACGAGTGAAACCCATCTCGCAAAGAATCCGAATATTTTCTTCCGAGGGTTCCCCACGCCCTGCAGGCCTCCTTTGACGCATAAAGTAACCCATCAAACCATTATCTGCTCCAGGATTATCATTTCCAACCAAACGTTCGGCAAATCCCTGACCTCGTGCAGTTCGGAAATCTTGGGCTCGATTATAAATATATTGTTGCTCCATTTGATCTTCCAATTCTTGTCTTTGTAAATCTAGTGTGGCGCCCATAGGATTATACTGATATTAAAGAAAGGTAGAATTAGAATAGTAGGTTTAGTTTGGAAATTAGAGAAAATACAATACCTTTGGCTCCTTTGAATAAAGCATCCAACCAAATACTTTGTCGCAAATTGAGGCAAAACGTTTAGGAACAAATAACCATTTTGAGAACAATTTGCGATATAAAAGGCCTCCAATCTAGTATTGTAAAATAACATTATGTTTAAATAGGTTCAAATATTAAAATGTAAATTCTTTAAATAAAACTTACGATTCCACAAAGAGAACTAATTATTGTAGCCGGAGAACTTGCAGCGATTTGTAGACCAAGCAGATAAGTGATTGTTTTTCCCGTCTAAAGTTGTAAAATTAAATAAAATTAAAAGACTCAATAGTTTTAAAATTGACTCACAACGGGGATAAAGAAGATGGAGGTTAATTTGTCCCTGGGTATATCTTGAAAATAGTTGACAAAAAAAGGAAATATTAGGCTATACAGCCCAGGAGGAAGATATCCACCGTTGTGATAGTCCAATTGGAAATATGACAAGAAGAGGATTGTACAAATCTCAAGGACAGTTGCAATAATACAGGAACCAATTAGATGAGATGCGAACTGCAAAATCAAAATAAACATTGCATTAGTAAAATGCGTAAAATTAAATACACAGAGATCTTGGAATGAAATGTAGGTACCTTTCTGGATCCATATCTTCGTTCAAATATCCTATTAATAAATAGAATGTAAAATTAGTACCAATTTGTCAAAATGACAAAGGAAATTAAAAATATACTGATTTGTAATTTAACAATTTACCTAAAATAATAAATGACGAGTAAAGAGCATATAATATCTTTTGTGTGAACAAATGTGAGGCGATTGAACAGGATCCTCAAGAATTGGCCTGTAACAAAACAATTTCAATTAATTAATTGACCTCAAAACAAAACAAATTACACTTTTACCTGAGAGCAATGCATTTGGAATTTTTACATTCAAATAATTTCGAAGATTGGAGAATGGAGGCAGGTGGATTGCTGTAGATGTAATGAAAGTGCTGAGGATTAACCCTTTACTAACTGGAACTTTATCTGCAAAGCAAAATAATTACAAATTACAATGATTAATCAAAATTCAAAAGTGCAATAAAAATAAATAAACAACTTACAGAATCCGGAAGTACTTTGGCTAATTAACATTTTGAATAAGCCAAAAACGACTAATTACAAAGGCTGGAGGACTGGGTCGACTAGAACACTAATTATGCCGATTAATTGCAATTAACGAACTATTAAATTTAAAATTAATTAAATTTTTATTGAGCTAGAAATAAAAATCCAATTCGATTCGTTTTTTCTATACGACTAATAAACGCGCGACCCCGCGGAATCAAACCACTTTCGACGATTTTGGAGACTCGATAGCCGAAATTAAAAAGTTACCTAAAATTAATTAATTTGCATTAATTACCAATTGACAAGCGCTCCCACCGGAAGTGGGACTTGCCCCAGCTTGTCCTTTGTCAAATCCACGTTTTGGAGGCTGAAAGAGACGTCATGATCAAAATTTCGTCCATTATTTAATTTGGTAAGAATACTGTTTAGATTTCAAAAATTGGATTTGTTTTTGTAGGTCAATTTGTGTAAAAATATGCTAATTAAATTCTTATATTATGTCAGGGTTCAAATTCACAAAATGGAGCTGGAGGAAGTTGTAAAAAATTTAAATGAGTCGGACAGGTCGGATGAATGTGTTGAATATATCAAACAAATCTCTGCATTTTTTGAAGCTTTATCTGATTTCTCCAAAGTTGGTAAGTTTCAGAATTTACAGGTTGGAAATTGGAATTCATGCAATTAAATTAAATTCTAATTTAAAAAATGCAGGTGAACATCTGGCTATAGTGTTTCAAACACCTGGGATAATTGGATTCCTTCGGAAAAGAAATGGGAATAAACACTTTGAAAAATCCCGAGCGGATGCATTAAGCTTTCTCTCCTCTCTTTTGGATCCTAGTCAGCCAGCTTTTGGAGCGAGTATAATTGCTGATGAATACTTTAA
>JAAZTK010000484.1:0-20501 GCA_036507255.1 Megalothorax incertus
AGAGTAGTAAGTTTGCCTCGCATATTTATATGGGAATTTCTCTCGAGCTGACTCCCCTAAATAAGTAATGAAGGGAGATTTGAGTTCATGTGCTTTTAGGAGACCTTTTCCCCCGTATTTATGAGTCCTGAGAGCAACAGCAGGAGCACCCGAGATCCCGGGTAAAATCCAGGAATTTACCACCGTCGGGTCGGGATCCAAAGACTCAAAGTTTTCAGCTTTCTTTGGCATTTTTCAATTCTGTTTTCTTTACTTTCCATGTTGGGAGAACGGGTGTCTCTCAAGATGTTTGGAGACTTTTTTTTGCGAAATAAATATTTTATGTCCTCCATCAGAAGGGATTGTCGAACTCGAGAGAGTTTCTTATCTTAAGAATATATGCACATAAAGTGTAAATTCAGAGATGGCTGAGGATTTTAAGGAGCTTTAAGGTATGACTTTTATCGTATTGGGACTGGAATTGCAATAAAATGACAAATAAAAATATTCATACACATATTTCCGCATTAAAACTCGATCAAGATCCAATTCGGGTTACGATATTTTCAATAACCAGATAAAATTTAGGAAGAACACAAGTTTACAATCAAGTCTCAAGGGATTCTCAAGGGATTCTCGATTGACATTTTTCTGGCGTCTGTTTTGCGCCAAATACTTGTATAAAATTGCGATACCGCTTTTAAATTAATTTAAATATAGATTAAAGCTTGCTCAATTCCAGGAATAAAATATAAAAACCTTGTCCATAAATCCTAATGAATCCCCAATTGTGCATAAATCTGCATTTCAAAATCAAAATATTTACACTGCTTTTACCCATAAACCTCAAATCCATTAAATGAAACCACTTATCCCATTTACTACTTATTCAAAGCAGCATCTAAATATATTTAAATGTGCCTAAAACCAATTAACCCTGCATGCTACCTACTCAAGTTATGCAAAATCCTCTTTGTGCAATTTCTTCAATTTAATTATTGCACATTTAATCCTCTTAGGTTTAATAGCTCCTACCGCCTTGGACTCCTTAACCCAAGGTGCACGTATATGCCCAATTAAAATTAATACAATTGCAAACGTATCCTCGATTCAATGCAAAATTATATGATGGTTAACCGAGTCATGTAATAAGAGTATTACAATTTCGCAAAAAAAAATGTCTACTGGAATTTGTGGAACTTTTAAAGGAAGAAATTAATAAAAGGGCAAATTTAATTGGAATCAGATTGAATGGATCTCGGAGGAATTCCTCAGCTTCAAGTTCTCAAGTTATTCCAGTCTCGAATCCAGAGTACGAGAGTAGTTCTCTCAGGATTTGAAATTTAATTCAAAACCATTTCCCCATTCCAGAGTCGGGGATCCGATTAAACCACGCCTATATGCGGAAACCCCTCGCAGAAATATTAAATATCTGGATACATATGCCTAGAAGAATGCACGGATTTCGGGTTTCAAATTAATTGTAGTCATTTTGTGGGTTTGTTTACCTTGGGTTATTGTTAATAAAGGTAAATCAAAAATCTCAAGGCTTAAATACAAGCTAAATTGTCTTTAGAGTCCTTCTTTTAATTTAAGCTTCGCTCTATTTACTATAATTTCGATATTCCCACCAAATCTACCTCCTAAATCAGAGTCAACCGGATAGTTCTCATACTACTTGTAAGAGGCTGGAAATAAAGCATTTCCGGCCAGTTCCCACACTCCTTTATTCTACAGTTTCAAGTGGGGGGACACCACATAATGCCAATTACTAGCTTATTACCTTACGGGAAAAATCCTTCACAATTTCCCTCCATATGTGGCTCCTTATCTGGATTTAAATTGCTCTTATTGAAGCACACCTCCTGAATTGAGGGTAAAGTGCATTTAAGCTTTAAAAGAATCCTAAGGCTGATTACAATGATAATTAGGGGACAATGGTACATTTGTTTTATTGTGGTCAATTCAGAGTATTTTCACTCCCCCCAACCCGCTATCCTCTCCCAGACTATCTAAAGTAAATAGAAAGGCACTTGTTCAAATGAGTAAATAGTGGGCTGGGAGCAAATGGAAGGACACGACAGGAAACTCTACGGCATTCAATTGTACAGCTACTGGCTGTTATTTTATAAAATTTATATGCACATGTTGGTGTCGGATACACTTGTCCCAGACTGCCAGAGAATGATCTGGCTGCCACCCGTTTTGTGGCCCGTCATTTCGACTCGGTTTTTAATCTACAAAGAAGATTCCCATCTCCTCTCACTCACTTCCTGATAATAATAAAATAACACCGAATTCAATGACCTCTCTTAAATTATTCTCATACTCTCAAGCTCCCCATAAATTCTTTTTTCTTCTCATTGTGTATTTAAATAAGTGCTTAAGAAGCTCATACAATAGTATATTTAAATCCCAGTGTGAATTGCCCATATAAACCTTATGGCCGCATATTTCATCAACAATTGGTTTATTTGCGGATCTTATCTTTGCCTCGTGAAATGGGAATTTTAATATGGGAGAGGAGAATGGTGATAAATAGCATTAAGGGGAGAGCTTTCCATATTATTATTCATAGCATAAATTTACAATCCTCACTAGGAGAGAATAAGGAGTCAATCACAAATGGTGGACCTCTCACGGGGCTTACAAAGTACGGGGGAGAGACGAAAAGAACTTTTTTGCCAAAATCCCCTCGGATTTAAATCGGAAAGAAGAGGAACTTTTCATAGACTTTGCCATCTCATTGTATTTACATTATTTTACATATTGTAATGAATTCAGGTTTTTAGGGGGCTCTAGGCTGGAAGAGTAGGACTTTAAAAATAATCCTTCCACAATTATCAAGAGTCCGCCAAAGTTCCTTTGATCTCTTTTCTGGTTTTAATTCAATAAGATCTTTGGAACTTTTTCTTCTACTTTTTTATTTTATTTGGGCCAAAAAATGCACTTTCGAATTCAATTGATATAAATCGAACTTGTTTCGATTCAATTGGAAAGGAAGACAAAGCTTTAAGGATTATGAGGGAGAAAGAAACCTTTGGGATTACTATCTGTAGTAGTATCTACTTGTACTATAATACAAAAACTTTGGGGAAAAAAGTTTTCCCCTCAAAAAAAAGTATCCCGAATTAAAAGGGGAAGCTTTTCGGATATTACTGATTGGATTGCTCCGCTCAGGTGTCCCTTGGGATTCCACTCGGCCTAGATATCTGACGATTTCAGATTGGAAGGGATGAGTTTGAATCTGTTGAGACTGACCAATCTAAAAATGCTTGTGCATGTCCCTCACCTATTGGTTATGCGAAGCATATTTGGAAACTGGAACGATCGAGAGTAATCTCATTAAAAGTATTAGCATAATTTGAAGTTCTCCTTTCTTCAAATTGCTTAATATCCCATTCAAATGCGAAATGAAAGGTATCAAATGTCCAAATCGAGGTATCTCTCCAATTATCCCCCGCGGAACAAATTTCAATAGGATATTGTGGCTTTACAAAATGAATAATCCTGTATTTGTGTAGGAGGGGCTAAATCAAATACAGATATTAATGTTAGTAGTTCAATCTTATTAAATGCAGGGTCTTTTATCGCTCGGTGAGCCTTCTCTCGAAGGAATTGCAAATCGATATCAGCCTTTAATAATATTGGGGATTTATTCAAATGGATTTTTGCGTAGATATCCGTATATTTCTACAAAAGGAAATATTTATTGGACTGACCCAAATACAAAAGGAATGGAGTGATTTAGACCCCCTTTAGCTCCCCAGATAAATCCTCTTCGGAAATTGAGAGGAAATTCTACATCAAATTTTTATTGCCGCCTTATGTTAAACATTTGCGGGAGGGAGACGGCGGCGAGCGGACTCGGAGGAAAGTCTATTTGCAATATATTATTTATGAGGGACTCCATCAGCCCTGTGGTCGAAGGACAAAGACCCCTTATAAACAAGTCAGGAGCAAGAGATTCCAATAAGGCACAAATAAAGATTTCATATGGGGAGTTATAACTTATCGGATTTTTAAGGCTCCAAAGCTCCCGATTTTTCGGAGGAACTTGGAGTGAAGTCTTCACACATTTGAGTGGGTTAGCTGACGCCTTGTAAGGAGAAGGGTTCGTATAATTTATCTATTGATTTTTCGATTATAAATTACAAGAGGACATTCATCCAAAGGGCTGACTCGGAGAGGTTTCAAAGGCCCCCATAAAAGTAGGGGGAAGGATGCCGATGAGCTTTTAACATGCGAGATCTATATCCTTTTAATGTATGCTTCCCTAATAATAACTTTGATCAACATCGAGTGCTCAAATGCACTTTAATGAATTTTTTCCAGCTCCATTTTTTTAACCGGAACTCTGTGAATGAATTATTCGAAAAAATCCAAATTGATTACTCGCAAAAGACAGATTTCCACAAATTTATTCTTTCCTGCAATTACTTTTTCCTTAAAGTACCACTGCCCACCCTCGCCACCACTTTTTTCCATTTAATTCCCATTCAGCTCGGAATCTCAGCGATCTAACTTTTCTGCGCCTTGAAGTTCCGCTAATTCACGCCCGGGTATGTATGACACGACCGTTTCTTTCTCTACCCCTTCAAGCAAATAGTAATTACACCAATTAAAAGCAGTGGTGGTGGTGGAGGAGAGAGCATTTCATTACTATTCAACGAAGCACTCGCCACCTCGAGCTCTCTTTCTCTCAAAAAACCACAATGCATTTGACCCTTTGAATTCCTGAATTCAAAACTCCGTGAAATCCAATTGGAGTGCTTAGCTGGTTTAATACTACAATAGTACAAACTTAAGGCCTGGATTATTCACCCGAGCTAATCAAGTGGAAAACGGGCGATAAATTGAACGAGAAGGATTACCACAAATCTCCAGCTGCTCCTATCACACTCTCCATTTCACATTGCATTGCTTGAATAGTTTAGGAGGAGTAGGACCAAAAGAACGGGTATGCTAAGCACATTGTCCAAATGTCGATCCAATACAAAGAGTATGAATAAATGAGAAGACCGGTTTTTCGGGTTGGCACACTTGTAACTCGCTAATAAATGTGAGTGCTGGGGGGTATGAATGAGCATATTGCCAATAGTGCTGGCCGTGATGATTTGCCGGCTCCTCCTAAGTAAATGGAGCTACCCTCTAATCTACAAATCTATCTAGTTGCAATCTGGTGAGGAGGATAGAGTGTGAGTAGGAAAACACTTTAGATAATGTTCTCCTCATCTTCCTATCCGTAGGCTTGGACAGAAGCCTTTGTTCTCCGGGTTTTTTGAATTTTTCCGCCACCTTTTATCACCCTCCTCATGCCTTGATCTCCTCTATGCAGATTACTCCTCTTTAAAGCTTAAATTTTTATTGTGTAATCGAGTCGAGATTGAATTCACAATCAAAACAACAGCCCTAGCAGATGCTACTCGGGCCAAATTGATGCGATTTGGACGTGACTTTTCGCTCTGATATGATCCCGGGTTATTATCTTTTTATCCATTGAACCCATTTATCCACCCCTCCATTATGGGGCCCCATCAATGATGATACTTTCGATTTTTCAATCTTTTGTAAAGACACGATCTCTTGTTTTGAGCCCTACTCATCAAAGGACATGAGATTACTCGCCTGTTCAAACATAGTTGAGTGTTTTTCCTGGTTGGGTTGACCCTCCCTTTTGAAATAGAGTCCTAATCTCATTCTTCGGCGTTGATGGACGATGGGCAAGCTCATGATTTCAAATGTCTCCCTCTTTTTTTGAGCGAGAGAGAGCGATGATTATCTTTTTTGGGCAGTAGGACGTGAGATATTTTAAGTTGGAAATCTCAGTCTTTTTTTCAACGGATCCTCCATAAGTGGAGCAATCAAGAGAATAGACTGATCACTATGAAATATTGATTCCTTTATGTGGACTCGTCAGGTTGAGACGGGGTCCATTATTCAGGCTGGCTTGGTCCGTTATGAATCTTTAGGAGGAGGTGGAAAAATGACATTGTCCAACTCTCTGAGAGTGGGTGACATTTTTCTTTCTTTTTTTGCGATAGAATTACTCCATTGGGGAGATGAGTTTATTTCTCTTATTGATATTACAAGAGTCGAAAGACGAAGAGTCATTCCTCCTAATTACTATTTACCCGAGGATAGAAAGAGAACGAGATTAGCCTTTGTTCAAAATTCAATCTCTGCATTGTACTTTGTCTGATTAAGAGGAACCGAATGAAATCCAAGTCGAATTAAATTAGCTCTTTTTAATGGAGTTTCAATCTTATTTTCGTAGCATGAATAATGTATTGTGGGGGCTCGGAACAAGTGGGAATAGGGCTCGAGAATACAAAGGCCGAGTTAAGTTTGAATCTGATGAAGGTGTAAGGGGGTTGAGGTGAGAGTAAAATTGCAATCAAATCAAAAGTTTAAATATTTATTTATGTGTTAAATCTCTTTACTAAAATCTTCTTGCATATACGATAATACTACTCCCATGCCTGAATATAGAATTAGGACCATTTCATTATTCAAGAGTTCATTTGGAGGTTTCACCTGCGGAGCACCCCCACTCATATCTATTTCATAATCATTTTCATATCATCTCCAGCTAAGGAACTTTCATTACATAATGTACTCACACCTGCAACCCAAGCAAATTTCTCCCCTGTTTTATTGCTAAACCTTACATCCCTAATCCAAATAGAAGGATTTAGGTCTAGCGAACGAGACGTGTGTAAGCCGATGCTTTTAGGCAGTCTTTGGTCTTAGGAGGGGAAGTGCAAGTGAAACTTCTCTTCCAATTTGTATTAGGCAAAAATAAACTTGAAATTCGCTAGAATCCCGGGTTAAAATAACACGAGAGAAAAATTGGATTCGAAACTTTGGACAAATGTGCACATTTTTATATAGGGCTATATGGGTGTAGGGATCGATTGATCGAGATTGGGGAGGACAAGTGCAGGAGCTTGGACTGATCCCGAGCTTAAATGCATCGAATGCCTTGTGTCCCTGCTCGAGTTCTTGAGCACCTTTTGAGTGGACCATGGGGGCTGAAATCACTCCAAATTTCATTCCCTGTCACGAAATCCCAGAATAAACTCTGACAGTCTCCCCCTCAAACTATTGGGTATTACTGGAGATGTCCGAAACAGAATTGTGTATGTACATTTCCCCTTTCCAAAAAAAGCTCCCTCAATCATGGATGTAATAAGGTGTTTTTTTATTTGATTCAGGGCTCTAGATATCATTTGAAACAAAAGGGAGGAACACAAAACAAATAACACTTTGTCCACATGAGTGTAAATGCAGCCCTCTGTATAAAGAGATCATGTAGAAATAAACTCTCGCTCCTATGTATACAATATCTATTTATCTTTATATTTATTCTTGGTTATAACAAGGCTTATACCAGTACAAGATGTGTCGAGCTCCTCGTTTTTGCAATCTGGTTAGATGCCAGTAATAATCCTTTTCATTTCATTCATTTCAATTGCCAACTTGTTCAAACTAGCTTAAATGAACGGAGCAGCTTGCTTGCTCGCTACTATTATTAAGTTTTGCAAAGGAAGGATTTAGCAAACTAATTTATTTGGTCTTTGAGAAGGATAGGATGAAAAGACGCCAAAAGAATTGCTCAAAATATTTAAGAAAAAACATAGCAAAGCCTAAGCAAACTACACATAATAATCATATAAAGAAAAATCCTCTATTTGATATTCTATAAAATGTGCAAATCTTCTTCAATATGCAAGAAACCCTTTGAATTTTGCAAATGTGCAATTGCACACTCCAGTCTATATTAGCTCCCCATTTGAAAAAATGAGCACAGCTGTCTTGTCTAATCCATGGTTTAGAGATCCAAAGGTTCCGAGATCTGTTAAATAGTAAATGAGAGTAGTCTAGAACTCTGGGTCAGGAGAGCTTTGCACTTTGCTTTAGGATGAGGAGACATATAGTGCTATTTCGAGTTTGGAATGAGATTCTCTGGGGCTACTTTATGAGGGAGAATAGTTTCCCAGTTTCTCTTTGCTGATAACTCGGTTTTGTCTCTCTCGGTGGAGTTCCCTCCTCCTCCTCCACTCCGAGTACTCCCAACCCACATTTACTTTTTAATGTCCTCCGGGCCAGGTGAAAGCCCTGATCCTGGTTTTTGGTTTCTGGGTCTGCTAATGTAATTTCCCCCCGAAAACTCGCAAAAACCTCTTTTTTCTCCTTTCCATTGTCTTACTAATACAGATAGTACATTGGAAAACTTTGCGTCTTATTTATTACCGAGTATATTGGATAGAGTCGGTCATTCAGAGTTACGATATGGGAGTTCTTTTAAGATCACTTACTCCATGGGTTAATAAGTAGTATTTCTGGAGGAGGTGGGCATTGAAAAAGGCGTATCTCCTACCGTGTACTTCTATGATTTACAGAGTTTATTAAGAAAGAAATAAACCCGGGGTGGCCTATTCAAATATGAATAGCAAATAAAACTACAAAGTTTAAAGGTAAATTCAAACAGGGGTTTTATGGTTTTGTTAACACAATATTTGAGGATGGGGGCCAATAGCGTATTAAGATGTCTCGAGGAGAGTATTTCTCACACTTGGAGGTCACCCAAAGGAGAAGAAATAAAGCCAACTACTTATTTCCCCGAAATAAATGTAGAATAAAGTCACAGGTGTGAACAGAAGGAGACATCTCCATTAGTTTAATAAGATGTTTTTGGCTATTGTGTGTGGGCTTACAATAGAGAAATGCTCGACTCAAGGTAATGGGAGAATCCTGAGTACTATAAGTAGTAGATAGAATACTAGGATCCTGAGTGGTAGTAGGTAGAGTATCAATGCACATGATGGAAATGAGGGTTTTGTGACAAAGGGACTTAGAAAGTGAATTTCTGGAAAGGATAACACAGAGAGCAAATATACCGAATGAAATTGGATGCTATGATGCACAGAATTCGAGTTTGAGAGAGTTTGAGTCTTTGAGAACTGTTTGAACTAAAGGGTTTGTCCTCCAGCTTTAAACCTCCTCAAAAGAGAAGAATGAATTTCCATTTCCCAAATCCAAACTCAACAATACTTGAATTGCATCGAGGAGTCCGAGGAGCCAGAGGTTTATTCACTTAATAATGGCATAATATCGTATCTTTGAAATCATTTTTCAATTTCGTTCACTTTTTAATCTGGAAATAATTCAAAGGGTTTTTGCTCAATTGAAAGATATGAAATTCAGAGAAATTCAGTCATTCAAAGACCAAAAGGATAACCCGTTACATTTTATGATTTTACTAATGAATACACATAGCTTGCTATTACCTATTCATAGAGCACTTAGAAATCTTGAGTTTGAATTAATTTGAGCACTTGGCTCTTGTTCTCAGCAAGTTCTCCTCTTGCTAATCTAATACTACATAACTAATAGAATATTACGAACAAAGGATTATTCCAAGAATTCCTTTAATTAAAACTCATCATGGCCTTTGAAGGTGCAGGATCTGTTGTTAATATACATATATTGATTCAAAGACTCACTCGCAGATAAAGTCATCAAAATTCCTCGCCAAAGTTAAGTTCCCTGTTAATTACTTTGCCTATCTTGAGTCTCTCAATCAGAGTATATGCTCTTTGGTCATTTCTTTGAAAAAATTGCAATTCAGGGAAGAATTGCGCCTTTGTGAGGAGGAGAAGGAGGAGGATTCTTGCAAGTAATTTATTCTTTATGTTTTCCTATGTATTGCAGATATAACCCGGGATGAAAGAGGAGACTGTCGAGGAGCTGACTCGGATAAAGGGGGAGGATAATAGAGATCAGTCTGTGGCTTTTATTCCAGGAAAAAATCGCGTCTCCGCTCCTTCCTTTTTTGCCAGATCTCTGGGGATTCTGAGATTCAAGCCAAGACGCTGAAAATACTTTTAAAATCCTTCGATCTTTGTTCGCTGGAGAACTGGAGTCAAGTCTTATGCTATACAAAGGAAAGGAAGGTCATCTTTCCATTCGCCAGCTGACTCCAACCCTTTCCTGGCCTGCATTAAGTGCATTACTCATGGAAAAAGTGTTTTACGCACCTGCTCCTCTCCTCTAAACCTTATTATCCTGCCATATTTCCATACTGCACCCTCCACTCGCCACAAAACACCAATAAATCTGCTTTGCTCTATGCAGGCCAGATCTCTCTCTCGTCTCTCCTATTTATAAATTCATGCATAAACATAAATATGACACTTTAAACCTCTTAGGGCTTCGTACGCACCTGACTGCACATTCTTCTCCCCTCCGTATATCTTTATTTACTTCAACCTGACGCTTGCGGCTCTTACTTTGTACTTTCAACTCTGTTCTCCTCTTGCTTGAAATGCCACTTTATACACAGGATCAGATTGGAGATGCCAATCTGATCTGTCTGTCCAAGTCCATCGAGGAAATATTTGTAGTAGACCAGTTCAAAGTGGAATGAGAAATGTCAATTGCCATACGAGGAAATATTTGTAGTAGACCAGTTCAGAGTGGAATGAGAAATGTCAATTGCCATCGGGTGTATCAGAGATTCAAAAGTAAGCAAACTGGAGCTCTGACTGTACGTAATACCCTCTTATTATTCAAATGAGGGGCCCAATTGACAAGCGAAGAAACAAAAAGATAGCATCTAAATAACCTCAACCTCTTATCTCACTCTCCAAACCCTGATTGATTTATTCCTAATTGCAATTCTGGCCCTACGAGACACAAAGGCCATCGAGATGAATCAGGTTATTATTCTTGTTAAACACGGGTTTTTACCTTGCTTCGCCGCCTATTTAGTATTGGCACTTTGCTCACCTGCCACGTTCGCAAATCCCATCTGTTCAATCCAAATCCGCATTCATCACTTTTGCTTTACATTCCCCCTGGATCCTTTGGATTATAAATTCGCTCCGAGTCCATTAACCACATGTAAAATGGAAGGTTCAAAGGGAGAGGTTAAAGAGCTCATCTTGAGCTATTCCAAGAACTGACTCCCTGCAAATTCCTCCTACAGAGCGTAAACAGTGGCTTTTTTAAGTAGAGTTTGAGTGATTTACCATCACGAGAACAGCATTGGAGTATTATGCAATTACCTCCCGGTATAATGAACCATTATTCTTGTTATTTCACCGTATGATGGACGCTTTGGAGTCCAGTTAAAAGGAGTGGAATTGAATGCATTAGCCGAGGAGGTGTAAGGAAGAGAGAGAGTTGAGATTTTTTTTTCCTACAGAAAAAGGCATATCTCAACTTACCCAAGTTCAGGACCTTATCATATTGGGACAACACCCCCCAGCCCCAAAGGCTGCTCAGGAGCGAGGAAGAGCAAGGACAATGAGTTCGAATGGGTGCTCAGCGAGTGTATCAGTAATACAATTGTCACTTGAAGGATTGAGCTTAATTGGTGTCAAAATCCTATGCAATTGAATCGACCCACTCGAAAAGATCCTCTTTGTTTGAAAAAAACTCTAACTGTTCCTCGAACAGAGATAATCAAAGCATTCCCTTGCTAATTGCTCTCGGCCATAAAAAAACTCGTGTACTCGTGCAAGTAAACTATTTGTTTAAATTCAAAGATTTTGAATTCAAACATCGACTAATGACACATGTAGGCAAATCCTACAGGGGGGAAGAAATGACTAATACTAATTAGGGCCATGTTTTTTTTCACGGCTGGAAATCCTCTCTAAAAGTAAACTAATTAGGGGGAGAAAATAAACGGTTGCAATTGATTGTTTATTTGAAGGGGTTGATCCTGGATCTGGGAACCTCCTGTATTTCTTCAGACCTTGCGAGTTTTTTCCCCAATCAAAAATACTCCTTTTTTTGCTCGCGTGATTGAAAATTATATCTCGGGAGAGAGATATTGATTGTATTATTAGGAGCCCAGGGCTGGATAAACGGAATATGTGGAATTCTTCTAAAAAAAATCACTAGGTACATCCCCAAAATGCATTAGGTGCTGGGAGATGCTCATGTTTATTATATTATTAAATTCTGTTATTAGAGGTTGAAAGCTTCCTGTTTCCCGAATTTCCCTGTCTCAAACTCATTAGTCCCTAACTGCACTAGTACTACCTACTCCCTTGCATGATGCATTGATGAGCTTCAGAGGATTGAGGAGAGGAAGTTTGGGAATTGGAGAAGAAAATAGAGTGAATATTTCGAGTGGTTCTGGCAGTTTATTTGGGCAAGTCAAATAATCATACATGGAGGTTTTGCCGTTTTGAGGGGGTTCCACAACCGGAATCTACCCATTAAATCCTCAACCGAATAAAAAGAGGAAACTAAAATTTAATTTTTAACGCCAAATTTGAATTAGATCTTGATTTTGAGGTGTAAAATTAAAATAGTAGTCTCCAGATTGCCAGTTTCAATCTCTCGTATATTAAAAGAAATATACCTAGGTAAGTACAGTACGGTACTATTGGTATTAATATTATTTGCTCATGCACAGCTATTACATTTCATTTACAAAAGTACATGGGAGAGGTTGTTGAAGTATTTGTACAGGTCTCTCATATCAATGTTTTACAGGAGCAAAGGGTGTTGAGTTTTTTGAAATAAATGTAGCACTTATTACACACTATCCCCCGGTTTTTTGCCCCTTGGAATTGACATAAAGTGCACTCTTGAGCGAGAGTCATGAATTTTTCCCTGAACTCCAACACTTGAAATTCTCACCCAATCCCATATGAAATGAAATAGTATTGTGTATGGGGGAGAGAGAGATATATCGTAATAAATAAAAGATAAACCTTTGTTTGTATAATATTATTATGCTGTGTGTGTGAGACTAGGGAAAAAGGACATGAATGAATAATAGAGATAGGAGCCGGGCTTTTGCAAAATTGGAATTTTCAATTAACTTTATTTCATGTGCAAATCTAGGGTTCACACATACTACATATCTCCCTATTGTATCTGCATATGAATCTTCCGAGTCAAATCCGAGCTTTCAAATTTCGCAAAGAGCATTCCGTAACTCGTGCCGTACGTGTTTGAGCATTGTATATGTTTATTGGGTAGAGTGACATATATTTGACATTTTACAAGACAATTTTTTATATGATTCTTACTCAGAATTTACATCCAGGCCGAAATGAATAAAAAGGCTACCTGAAATCGGGACAAAGTGCAATTTTGGGAGAGTTGAAGGCTCTCCTAAATAACTTGCAAGGAGAATTACCCCCGGGGAAACCGCAAAAGTAGGCGGAGGAGAAAGAGGAGCATTAGTGAAATATACGAAGGAAGGCATGTACAAAAGTTAACAGAACGGGAGAAAGAGCTTTCATCTCGAGAAACTCTTCAGGAGGATTTCACCAAAGGTGCCATTTCCGATTCTCTTCTTCGGTCTTCCTCCGGCCCTTTAAAAAAGCAGACCCTAGACTCAACTCGCCGAAAGCTTTGAATTTCCAGCAGCCAGCGGAAGATCTCATAAATAAAATAACCCATTTCTTGCAATCTCAGCGAAGCTAAGTGAAGTGACACAGAAAAAAGAATTACGAGGATGGGGGATAAGTTACGAGGATCTTTGGATATATAACAAGTAGTATTATAAGCCATTATTCCTTCTCCGATCCTCAATAAGTACAAATCATAGCTCCTAGAGAATTCGAGATGGCTAAAAAAAATCCGGCAGATTCACAACTCTAACCATTTAGCAATCCGACTCACCCCTTTCAAAGTTTAAACGGGGGGATCATTATTAAAGCTAGATGGATGTCTGATCTAGATAGTATTGGATTTAATGGCTCTTTAAAAAAGCCACAATAGATGTGTTCCCTAATCCTAATCTTTCGGTTTCTTGGTTAGAGTTTTCTATAAGGTTTGGCACACACAAGTTTTGGTTCAATTTTCTTAGGTTAAATAGAACTTTAGAATTAGGCTTACCTGAAATGAGTATTCCGAGTTGCAAGAGCAACAATATGATGGGAAGACAGGTGTGAGGGAGCCAACCCTCCTCTTTAATCCGTCTCTTCATATTGGAGCAACTTTCATTGGTTTGAAATCCCAATTTAAATGTACATTTTTTCCTTTAACACAAAACTATTTTGTATTTGGGTGCACTTTGCAAATGATGAAGCTAACGTTGAATAAAAATCCAATCCAATTTGAAAGTATGTTTACAATCCCGTATACCGGATCGGATTCGGGGGAAACCCCTTTGTTTTATTAGACTTTCGGTCCGTTTTGTTGTGTTCGGCACTCTTTTTATGCTCTCACATTATTTTTACATGGCTAATCTCTCAAGTTTAATTCCGAATTCGCATGTCTAACCCCTCAAATTTGTATGCACGCCCGCACTTCCTTTTTCTCGTTGGATTTGTATGTAAATAGCTCCCCCGTTAAAGTTGTTCCAAACTTCACTCGTTAATTCCTTGTAGGGCAAATAAAATGTAAATAGTTTTAGGTCGAACAAGACTGTGTTGGATCTCTACTAGTAGTAGTAAAAACACTTGTAAGTTTTACTCCAAAACTCTTTCTTCACCTACTTAGGATTAGCATTGAAATTGACCACGTTATGGACTCCGTACACCCAAAGTATGCACTTTCCTTTGGTCGCCCCAGGTCAAAAAATTACCTCAAAAACATATTAATAAGTGCGAAGTGCAGAGCAGTCCAAATTCACCGTAAACCTCCAAAAACTTTCTTTTACATATGTATCCGCTCGATTGAAATCTCAAACTTTTTTTGACGAATGTCAGCCAAAATTCAATAACGGAATTGGGGGGAACACGATAAACTCTTATTAGGATTCTTAGAGTTATTTTTCAATGTTTTTGGCTTTGCTGAAGCATTTTACACACGAATGAAGCACACAGATTATGATATGAAATTTACGGTTTGTAATTGACTTGTTAATTATGTAGGATAAAGTACAAGGGTTTAAATGGCAGTTTTAGAATAGGATTTGTCGGCAAAAATACAAGAGCTCCGCTTCTCCTCAGCCACACACGTGTACTGAGCTCCAAATCGAGCTTTGGCAGCTCAAATCTCTCCTTCTCTCATACATAAAACCCTATATATCTAATGCTATAACTCGGCTCTGATTCTCCCCCCACACAACACGAGGGAGATAGGATTTAAAGAGAGAGAACGCGCTTGCCTTCTGGTCTTCTTCATTTCTCTCCTGTGTGTTTCAATGGTCTCGTGTTCTCCTAGGCCAAGAAGAAAGGGAGAGCATTTTGAAATTGAGCTTGGAGGTAGACGCTTAAGACTCCCCCGAAATTGTCATCTCCTATGGAATTGGATGGCTTCACTTTCGAGCTCAATTACAATGGCTCACACCTTCTTAAATGTGCTTGAAAAATGAATAATATAGGCCCCTTAGCCCTGAAACTTCCTAGATATATTGCCCATTTATTCCCAATGGGATTTTAATAGACTACAGCTGGGAATCTGTTTTATATGCCACATTTGAGTAAATATCGTTCGTAGAGTTGCATGCTGAACAAATGAAAGAATTCCAAATGACAGCCATTTGGAGAAGGAGTAGGAAAAAGAGACAAAAGCGAAGACCTTTGCTGTTTTATATCACTCGATATACACCCGGCCTAATAAGATCCAAGTACGCTAGTAGCCTACTTAATTCATCAGAGAGTATCTGTATCTGTAATTTAATTCCCCGGTGGCCTAATTCCTTAACGGAGCGTATTAGAAGAGACTTGAGAGTAGTAACATTCCACCTTCCCTTTTTTTCAACTCGTATCATACATATACTGCGAGATCCCCTCTATTTAAAGCTTCGTGCAGCGTGCCTGAGAGAGAGATTTAATTCCAAATGTCAACAATAGCAAACAAAGCAGTAAATACGATAGAGCCAAAGGAGGAAAAAAGAAATAGAAAACAACATTTGATTCCGAATGATCTGATTTCTTTCCAAGCAGTCTCTTGCTTGCTCTTTTTCTTGAAAAAAAGAGACATTTTTGGGCGAAACATCTCTCTCTCGCTCTGCTTTATTATAAGAACATTGTACAGATTTCATATTTCAATCGGAATTTGCATGCTTTCGCGAGGGAGTTCATCTTTTTGTGTACACAGACCTTTTGGAACATTGGGAGCAAATAGTAGCATACACTCAGCTTGAATTTGATTGATATCTATTTACGCTAAACAAATCCAAGAGCATATCTTGAGCCCTACCTACCTACTTACTTACCTGCTGAATCTCTCGACATGACACTCTTGAGATAAATGCTTATTAGGAACACATGGAGAGAGACTTGGATCAAAGATAGCGGAGTAGTACTACAATATAAAGGATTGCACAATTAAAAAATCCCAATTTATCGCCTTCATTCGCTAATATGCTTAACATGTGAAATTAGCACTGCTACCAAAAATGGTCTGAAAAAAGAGTCGCAATTTTGAAAGTGAATTTTATTCTTTCATCTCTGAGAACATGAATCTGTAAAAAAATAAAATAAACGAAATAATATCTACAAATAATTTAACAAATGGCATTTTTGTTGAATTTTTAAGGATTTTCATCAAAAAATGGCTCATGATAATTTGATAAATTACGAATTTCTACTTGCATTTAAGGGACTTTTGATTTCTTTCTTTTAAATAAAAATTTGATATCTTTTTCCTGTCTTTTGTGAGTAACTTGTGTGCATTAATATGTTGAGATTTCCCTCTATTTTCTGATTGACATTGGTTTGTTGTTTGTTGAATCCTGCCCCTGAGAATGGTCTATATTCAAAGCTTGTAATCTCTGCTTATTTTCTTTCATTTAATAAACAGAATTCTCCCCCGCGTCCATCTATTTCCTTTATTTTTGTGTGTACCTATTAGCAGCTTCCGATAAAAATAGTCTGGAAGCTAGAACGAAGGAAATCTCCGTTTCCTTCCATCAGAATTCGGAGGAAATAATAAATGGAGTCCGTATTCCGTGCATCTAATGTAATAAATGTTGTGTTATGATGTTATGAAAGACGGTTTATTTAGCAGCCAGATTTTTTCACCATCCTACAGCCTCCTCCTCCTCCCACGACCGACTTCGCCTGTCATAACTTGGCTGTAACATGATCGTAATACATCATCCTCCGAGTGACAAACCATAATTGATTTTTAATGTACTTCCGATAAAAATAGTCTGGAAGAAGAACGAAGGAAATCTCCGTTTCCTTCCATCAGAATTCGGAGGAAATGTTAAATGGAGTCCGTATACATACGTGCATCTAATGTAATAAATGTTGTGTTATGATGTTATGAAAGACGGTTTATTTAGCAGCCAGATTTTTTTCACCATCCTACAGCCTCCTAGCCTCCTCCTCCCACGACCGACTTCGCCTGTCATAACTTGGCTGTAACATGATCGTAATACATCATCCTCCGAGTGACAAACCATAATTGATTTTTAATGTCTTGTTCACCAACAATATTGCATGCAAACGAGGGCCTTGTTAACACTCAATTTCTGAGAAATTCTTCCTTATTATTAAGGGGAGTGCAACTAATACTGATTTAATTCAAATTTGCAATGCTGGATGAAACTAGTCGGCCTTTAATGATATAGGAAGAGAGTTCAAAATGCCATAAAGTTGAGCAAATCTCCCATCTCTCTCTCAATCAGATATATGACTTCTTTTGAGTCATACATATATAAAAAGATTCGCATAACTGTACCTTTGCAATCTGAAATACGATATAATTAGGTAACTACAAACTCAAATACTCAAATGACATCGTCAGCGAATGACTTCTACTACCCCTTTTCAAATGCATAATTCACTCAAATGATTTCTACTCTGAAGCAAACTCTGTAATTACTTTAAATGGAGAAGCTTTCCCTTCAAAGATCAGCAAAAGTAGTAGCAGATTGCTAATGATTTTAATGCTAAAATAATATTTATCCTTTACGCCCAGAGAGCTGCGAATCATTCAGAAATGAAATTTAATTCTTAAATTACAGATAAATCTATTTTTGAAAGCTGTACAGCCCCTCCTGAGTAAACAGAGAGCAGGTGACTAGTTTGCAAAATACATGTCGGAATGAATTTGCGAAAAATTAAGTGCGAGCTTAAACTTTACCCATTTAACAATTAACCCAGATAATCAGGAGTGGAGGGTTCTCCAAATGGAAGGGGGTTTTAAATAGGGTCCAATAAAAATAAAACTCTCACTAAATCCACTTTAAGTGCACATTAAATGGATTTGAAGTGGGTGAATAGAGTCCAAGGGACTCTTTTCGCTAGAATTCCCCAATTCTAGTGTAACATTGAAATAATTCGAAAAGGATAAATAAAGGGCAATCTAAATGTTCATCAAATGACATGGTCCGAGAACACGGAGTCAACTCTGAGTGAGCGAAAGAAAAAAAATACACCCTCAGAGTCCAGTTTGAGACGAGGAACGGTTGCCTTTTTTTCTCAAAAGCCACCACCGCCGCCTAATCTTCAACCCTATCAAATTCCACTGGTACTTTGTGACTAATCCTCATCGTACATCTCCCTCCCGAGAACATTGAATTAATTGGGGACTGGGTGAATAAAGATGAGAATTTTAGAGCCCTTCACTTCCAATTGACCGGACTGCGTAAATTTATGTTTAAAAAAATTCAAGATGCAACTTTTAAAGAATTTCTCCTGGCTCTCAATCAATCGATTGTGGCCGCCCTGGGAATCTTATGGGAAAGGGATTAAATTAATTTCCAATTGTTCATGGGATTCACCACAAAGAACACATGAGGGTTCATTCATGGGATGAGCAACTAACCGACTTAACGGGCATCAAAACTCTGAAGCTCAGGATCAGTTCATTCATACCTAGGCACTACAAAAGGGTAGGGTACTTAAGGGGCCTATAAACCACAGGCAAAGGTGAATTCCCAACCCCTTAAAATCTAATTCTTCAAGAAACAACGGTTGGGAGTCGGTGGGAATAGAGGTGGGATTTTTTTCCGCTTCGCCTCACAACTTCCTGTGGGAAGGAGTGGAGGAGCAGGTGGAGTGAAGGTCGTGCCTATGAAGGGATCTGCTCAAGAAAGGGAAATCCCTTGAGTTTTAAGGCCCCCTTAAAGCCATGCTATAATAAAGGTACCAAAATCAAAGGTAGCAGAAACTCTCGACTCTCGAGTGTTCAAATCCTCAACTCTTTTGCTTTATCGCTCTATTTCTTGGTTTTAGTAGCTCTGATTGTATCTATTCCACTCCTCGTAATCCTTAAATAGTATACACACACATCTTATGTCAGCTGGCTAACGATTTTTATTTTGTTCCCCACCTCCTCCTTATCTTAAACTTAATGCTGGGAATAGTTGGACCGGAAATTCATCAAAAATGCAACATGTATACATTTTCACAATAAAAAGCCAGGGTTCAGTCTCAGGTATAAAATAGGACAATCGCCTCCTTTGAGTCAAAGGCTTTGACTCACAGGCCCTCGAAACATGCAAGGAGGGTTTGACGCATCCTGTTCTATCAGAGTACTGTCTTCCCCCTTCTGTTACTTCTCCTGTGATTTAACAATTACGAGTACATATTGAATTAAAGAACATTACTCTACTTTGATTAAAGGCAAAAGGGGGGAAATTTTTATATAAATTCAAAAAGAAGTTACGAATAGAAGGAGGAAGCCCCTCTCTTTTTGGAGTGAGAAAGCCTGTAATTAAGGCTTCATTTTTAATAAGTTTCTATTCTTTGTATACTCCAAAGCAAGTACATTTGATTTCTATTTGGGTAAAGAAAGAAGCCAAAAAACCTTTGTTTCTCCAAAATGCAATGGAAAGTTTAGATGCATTAAAAACATATTGTCGCTTCTTTATTTTATCGTAGTAAAGACAATTTGCATACATAAGCAGGGAGGACAAAGAAACCCCCGAATTTATTTTACGAGATTTTATCAGGATATTTATTAAACCGGGGCCATTGATGGGTGACACCTCCTCCGATTCCTTTACGAGTACTGGAATGGCCGTTCATTCTGGCGTGTGTCCTTTTCAGTTATTTTCAAAGTTTGAAGAACCCCCTTTTCTCTACATAGTTCTATATTTCCTTCAAATAATATGCTCCGCTCTGTCTCTAATTCCGAAAGATGATTATGATGGTAAGTAAAGAGGAATAACGATTTTTTGATTATAGCCCCCGAAAGTTTTGTTCCAATCCCCCAAAAATATAAACCCGCTTATTTGGTCGACTCCTAATAGAACCTACACAGCTCATCCGTGTCTAACTCTGTTACAACAATTCTTTGGTGTGTGTGCATTTCCTCCTTGTACTGTATTGTACATATATGGAATGAAGGGCTGAACAAAAAGCGAGAAATGCACCTCCCTTTTTGCTAAACACTCTTTTTCCGGTTTTGCGTTTTGTTTGACTTCCAAATACAATTTTTAACTGAAAAATCATTTGATTTTTTAAATTTTTACAGATAGTTGTTGCATTCAATCTATTCATTAGATGTATTAGACTACGTAGCTTCCTATGAAAACTCTCCCATAAAACAAATAGGGAAGAAAAATCAAGTTTGAATACCCGTTAAATGTACCTGCCTATTTACCTGTGACAAATTGCTTATTTAAGCTTGAGGAATGCCTC
>JAAZTK010000485.1:0-20430 GCA_036507255.1 Megalothorax incertus
TATTTTATTAATTTTTAAAAAATACCTGCGGCAGCCGCTGATGAAGCTTTGTTAGCGGCGGCTTGAGCTGCTGCAAGATCTGCAAGTGCAGCTTGCTGTTTAGCAGCTAGGGCTTGTGCTATGAGGTAATACAAAATTTTAGTTAATTTTATGGCAAAATAGATTGAAATTACCGTTCTGTTGTGCTTGATATGCCATCTGAGCTTGAGCTGCTTGGACAGCTTGTACGGCTTGGAGAGCGGCAGCAGCTAATTAATGAAAACCAAAATTTAATATATTTAGATAGATATTGATATAAAATTTATTGACATCAAACCTTGGGCAGCGTGATTTTGGGCAGCCTATATTGAAATGAAGGATTTAAAATGATATCTTTTAATAGGTCAAATGTCAACTCACTTGGGCGACGGCAGCAGTGGCCTGTGCTTGCTGGATGGCCTGAACTTTTGTAGATTCAACAGCTTGAGTAGCTTGAGAAACTTGGGCGGCAAGGGTTGCCTCAGATTGAGCAGCGGCTTGGGCTAACGAAATGTTTGCAAAAAAAATTGTATTAATTCAAGGAATATTCGCATTTTTTGAAATAAATGCCAAAGAACCCTACCTGCCTGAGCTGCTTGTGTAATCTGTGCAGCTTGAGCCTACGAGAGAAATTACAAAATTAGTCAATTCCATTATTAAGATTTTTCTTTTTAGCGCCATCAAGAATGCCCAATCCCAGGGGTATCCGGATTGATAAGATCTGAGAATAAGATTCAAAGAAAACTTGCTTGTTTGGCAGCAACGACGGCCTATATTGGTTTAAATTACAAAAACAATTAACTTTTAAAATGTTTACGTCAAATTAAGATCAATTTTACCTGAGCTTGCTGGGCAGCTTTAAATTTCAAAAATAGTTTATTTAATTTAATTTTATAAAATTTTTAATCAAAAATATTAGTACCTTGCGCGGCCTGTGCAGCAAGAGTAGCACTAGCTTGTTGAGCTATTAATAAAAAGTATAATTTATAATTCAAAATATTAGATTTCTTTCCAAAATTTACCGGCTTGATAAGCTGTTTATCCAGGATTCAGGAAGATTAAAGAATATATATTAAAAATGATCCAATAAAAACGCTAAAATATTTCGGAAATTACAGGCAGCTCCTTGGGCTAAAATTTATCAAATAAAAATTCATTAATCCTACAATTACATTATGAGTCATTAGTTCGAATTTACCAGCTTGGGCAGCCTGGAAAAATATAAAAATTAGTTGTTAAAATATGCCAAATTTTAAAGAAAATTTATCTCATACCTTGGCTTGATTAGCAGCTTGCTGAGCGATCGCGGCAGCTCCTCCGGTACCACCCCCTATGAAACAGATTTGAATTTTATGTAAATTTGCATCAATTTGGCATAATTTTTTTAAAAAATGGCCCAAATTTGGATTACTACTTACCATATCCGTATCCTCCAGCACCACCACCACCTAGATTTTGATAAATACAGATAAAAGATTTTAATATTTCACGGCCTTGGGAAGACCTTACCGTAGCCACCTCCGCCAGCTCCAAATCCTCTCTTCTCTCTCAAAGATTCCTTATCTCCATCAGATTTCTCTCCTTTCTCCGCCTGGCTTTCTTTCTTCTCAGGAGTGCAATATCCAATAGCTTTTTATTTTTGGAAATTCAATTAAAATTTATCCACAAGTATCTAATCATTCACTTACCTATGAATCCAAAAAGTAGAAAAACCAAAATACACTTGCTGTTCTTCATTTTTTTATATTTAAATTAAATTACAATTAAAATTAGAAATATAAAACTAAATTTCGTTAGTTGAAAGTTTGAAGTGCGAGCAAATGCCTAATGACCCAGTCTTTAAATACCCTTTCTCTCTCTCACACACACCCTCTCTTAAGATTAAAACCCCCAAATTAGAGATTTAATTTGGGGGGGATTAGCCCCCAATAGATTAAACATATATAAATATATGTAGATCATTTATAGCCGATATCTAGTGTGTAGGGTTAACACTTTTTTCACATGAATAAAGGGCATTTCCCAATAGTGTCTCCGCTTATGTAAACTCTGTAAATTAGACACACAGAGTGTCATGTATAGTTTTTAAAGCTGCTTGAGGAAATGGAAAGTGGAGGGAAACAAAGCCTGTTGCCCAAATAGCATTTCCAATCTAAGGGTAAAACAAAAGCCCCAGCTTTTCATCATCATCCTCTCACAGACCTTTTGTACTTGTATTTTTAGCTTGGAATTTGCTCAACTCAGGATTTCTTTTAAATGTTTAATGCAATTTGCACCATTTACACCGTTAACACTGCAGCAGTGCCGATAATACCCCAATTCCCCCAACCCTACTTATTTAAAACAAATGTTTTGCGGATTTGAATGGGCCATTCCTATTCATTTTCCGGTCTGATGACTAAAAGAGTTGAATTGTGTATTTGACTTTTGTATAGATCGAGGAGGAGAATACTAATTTAATTGCATTACAATTAGTTTAGGTGTGTAGTACTATGCATACTATGTGCATATGTAAGTTTAATGGGTTAATTGATATTGGATTCGATTGAGAGAATGGAGATTTTTCTTTGAAGAGAAATCGATATTGTACATTTTTGTGGGGAATCGGGAAAAAACCTATAAAAACATTTACCTATCAAAATTAAAAACAATTTTTTAACAAGATTTTATAATATGACTCAAACATCGACCTGAATCCATAAAAAATATAATCAAGAAGAATTTTTATATTAAAATATTAGGATTACTAACACTAACAGGGATATCTGTATTAGGTTAGTTCACAATGCATTTACTTCTAATCAGGGTCTAAAAAATCAAATTCACTTTCTCAAAGTTACATGTATTCTTCGGACCATCCTTGTCTTGAAGTGATTAATTATTTTAAGATGGATCGAATCCATTTCTCAAGCTTATCAATTTGGAATATGCCAAATATTCAGGCAGTTAGACTTTAGATCAAGTGATGACGAGGAGTATGCCCTAAAAAATTCATTTGATAATTCTTATTAAAAATAAAATAAATGCTCATCTCTGCGTCTAAGTTGAAGGAAATTGATCCAATAACAGTATCTTCTATTGAAGATCTTCCATCTCAATAAAATAATCTCATAAAATTGTAATCTCCTCCGAGCATTTGATATAAAATACATCTATTGAATTCAAGGACTTACTTTTAGTCTTTTAGAGGGATCAGGTCAAGCGAAGTTGAGGGAATGTCGCATCTTTAAAATTACATAAAAGGCAATTGAAATAATTTCATCTTCTCACAATCTTAAAAATGCCAATAATGCAACGTAGGAGAACTCCTTCCTTGATCCTTCTCTTATATTTGTATTACAGACATGTTAAAAGGATCTGGAATTTGGATTCCTGGAATCTTGACCAGGGCTGTCATCCACAATTGATTTCATCTTGTCCTCCCTGGAGGAGGAAAGTATTTTGAAAATTAGCAACTCCGCAATGGGGCAATCATTTACATTTCGAGTGTCTTAAGTTGTGTGTACTTATTCTTAATGAGTAGAAATTGTAGAATTATTTTTCTCAAGGATTAGCAATGTACTAGGTACTAATTAAGTCAAATTTTAGTAGAATTCACTTCCGGTTTAGTTCCTGCTCCTACGACATCAAGCTGTCGCATTTTTATTACATAAATTTCGCATTTTTCCACAAGATATATTTAAAAATTAAACTTGTACTAAAATTAAGCATTTGTCAATACTATCTCACACGGTAAATTTTAATAAAAATTGGGGAGATTTAGTGACACTGAAAGGTTCATGTTTCTTCCGAATTCAATGCTCATATGCTCTTTAAAAAAATGATTAAAAAAGGGGATGCAATGGAAATTCTTAATTTTTGGTCAATTAATGAACATTAATTGGTTAATTTTAGGCACAAGGACCATTTTTCCCATTGTTGGTTAATGCCATCGCTTAGATTTAAAAAAAATTAACATTATAATTAAAGTAATTGATTTTTTTGGATCAAAAACCGTTCCAAATGCATCAATCAGCCCCATGCAATGCAAAATTAAATCAAGTCTGCATTTAATTTGCCGGTCTTTTTTATCGCAGGATTTCACATTCTTCGAAGGCACACTGCACTCAATTTTTTCCCGACTTTTGGATTCCTCGACCTCCTCAGCCAGAGACAGAGCCATGGATGAGGTCAAAGTTGAAGTGAAGGGCGAGAATGGTGCATACTACCTGGTAATTAACCTCCTGGGGTAGCTTATTGTCTTAATTGACATTGGACACCCCCCATTTCTGTGTTTTTGTAAAAAATCCCTTGGACAAAAGATTTTTACCCAAAAAATGCCGACCAATTTTTTTAAACTCCTCCTAATTATTCTAACTTTAATTAATATAACTTAATTAAAGGATTTTTTAAATTCTTTGCAGGCTTTTGTACGAGATATATTCGATGATGGTTTTGTAGTGGTTTCTTTTGAAAATAAGTAAGTTTTTAAATCTATCCTAATACATTTTACTCGTATTCTGAATTTAAATCTATATTTTTAATTTATCATTTATATTTCTTTTAATCTTTGCTTATCTAATTTCTTTATTCTCTTCAATTTCTATAAACTGATCTCCTAACAGTATTCCCGAACAAAAATTACCATTTTCGAGGGTACGACTTCCACCACCACCAACTCCTAAACCCTCAAATGGTACGGTGATTAATGCGGGAGGGAGATACTCCTACCGGAAGTGAAACTCTTAACACTCTTCAATATCATGAGGGCCAAGAAGTGGAGGTATACTCTTCCCCTGGGGAGAGTGACGTCGGTGGTTGGTGGGGAGCAATTATAAAAGTATGGCTAACATTTTTTAAAATTTGATAAAATCAATTTTTAAATTATTTTTTGCTTTTTAGCTTGTAAGGCAAGACTTGTATGTTATCCAGTATTCAGGCTCGGATTCAAAGTCAACTGAGGTATTGTCAAAAAGTTTATTTTAATTGTTGTAATTTGGATACGTTTTGAATACGTTTTTTATAATCTCTTAATCTCTTAAATTGGTGAATTATTAGATCCTGGAGGCTATGAGAATCCGATTGCCTAACCCAAATCCGCCCATAAATAAAAGCACCTTTAGAAAGATCGAGCTACCCGTCCCAGATGACATAGCTGACTAAGTAATTGACGATATATAGCAATATAAACCTTGAAAAATCTTTAATTTAACCAATTAAATCCTCCTCCTCTACAGTTTATCCACATTGTCCACAAGTGCCAAAGTTGAGAGCTCCCATAAAGAGTTTCAGCGACTGGTAAGGGCTCCTTACCAAAAATTTATTTCATTTGTTAAAAGTTCTTTTTTTCACGAATAAAAAAATAGGCAGGAGCTGGTTCTTGTAGATATATTCCCGACAAGAAGGTTCTCTGTCTCATTGTAAGTTCTAGCTCGTATAATTATTAATTATATAATATGTTTTGAGGATCGTATTTAAAACGTTTTTTATTTCGATTTCAAATAGTCACAAAGCGAGGAAACAATAAAGAAAGTGAATCTACTCAAAGATATGCACTTTAAATCTCTCAAGCAAAAAGCTCTACTTGTCTCGAGGTATGAAATCTGGATTTTTTTTAAAAAAAGAGGATTTTTTCATCAAAATTTTAATAATTATAGAACCGAAGAAGCTCAAAAGCAATTGGAGAATTTTAAATTACAGTAAGTTTAAAACTATTTATAAATTTGAAAAAAATACGATATTTACGTTTACCTTTTTTTTACAGCTCTGGAGCAAATTTCACTGAAGAGTTTCGCGTTCGTGAAGGTACTTTGTTTTGATTTCACATTAGATTATATCTAACCATTTAAAAATATCAATGATTATTCAAGAGTAGTGGCCTGAAATCCAATTGTTGACAATTATATCTATTAATGAGAACTTGTAGAATTTTATATATAAATAAACTGTTCCAAAATGTATTTTTTAATTAATTTAAATTCTTTTTATTCGTAGATCTGATGGGATTGGCAATTGGGAGCGGTGGTTCGAATATTCAACAAGCTAGAAGAGTGGAAGGTAACGTTTTTATGAAATTTTGAAGCATTCGTTGATTTTTTTTATCCCTAGGTGTTACAAATATTGAATTGGAAGAAAGTAGTTCCACGTTTAGAATTTATGGAGAGGTGAGTTCACGCTCGTTTGAATTTTTTTTTATTACACGAAAAAAACCAATGATTATTCAAGAGTAGTGGCCTGAAATCCAATTGTTGATAATTATATCTATTAATGAGAATATACAATATATAATGTAGTGGAAATTTTAAAAAAAAAATCAAAATTGACGCTTTTTAAAAAAAATGTAATTTTTTTCAGACTGAAGAAGGTGTAAAGAAAGCAAGGAGTATGCTAGAGTACAATGAAGACTTGTATCAAGTGCCAGGTAGCCCTTTTTGAAATTTTTTCAATCAAAAATTGGATCTAATTAATAAAAATTCATTTTTTTAGTGTCACTCGTGGGAAAAGTGATAGGGAAAAACGGTCTAATAATACAAGAGATTGTGGACAAGAGTGGGGTTGTGAGAGTAAAGATTGAGGGAGAGAATGAACCTAATCCTTCTATTCCTCGAGAAGATGGTGAGTGGATTTGATCAATTAATTTTTTTCTAGCTTTAATTTGACTATATCTTCGTATATTTCAAGGTTCTATCCCATTTGTATTTGTTGGAACAAAAGAGAGCATTTCTAATGCCACTACCATCCTCGAGTACCATCTAAATCACCTCAAAGTACAAGATATATATTGAATATTGAATATTAATTCTAAAAAAAAATGAAATTCTTTAAGGAATTGGAGCAGCTACGTCAAGAAAAATTGCAAATCGATCAAGAACTTCGAAGTTACAATGGTCCACCCCCAAATACGATGCATTACAATGCAAATCGAAGAAAGGGGCGTTACGATATGGATAGAGGGTGGGATGGGAGGTATGCGTGGAGGTCGTGGTGGGAGGCGTGGAGGAGGTTCCTATGATGGGGGCAAGTTCCGTAGGGGTGGATATTCTAGAGGTGGAGATAGAGGCCCTAGAGGTGGAATGGGTAAGCAATAAATGAAAAAATCCTTCAAAAGTTTTAATTTTGTATCTTTTCGTCCCAGGTTCTCGTCAATCTACTCCAGCTGGATCCGATCATAGAGAAGATAATGATCATAACCTGAATAATGGTCCATCTGGAGGGGATCGAAGTTCTGGTTCTAATAATAATGAAGTAGTACGAGAGGGTGGTGGTAGGTAGGGATAGAGAAAGGGGTGGACTTGGAATGGAAAGGGATCGAGGTGAAAGAGAACATCGAGAGCCTAGAGAAGGAGGAGGAGGAGGACGAGATGGACCTAGCCGAGGTGGAGGAGGTCGTGGAGATAGACGTGGTGGTGAGAGGCGATTTCGTCGTGGAGGAGGAGATTTTGGAGCTGGAAGGGGAGATCGGAACGGACAATGACACAATATCTCATAAATCTCTAATCCTAATATCGTGTATTACTCTACAACTACTCTACTATTACATATACAGTACTACTACTACAATTTACAAGCAATTTTCAAATGTGTATGAAAAGAAGAAGTTGAAAAATCTGCGTGCATTTAACATTTCTGTAAAAAAAAATACTTCACAAAATACCTACTAATGTCCTACCCCCACCCACCCCTTTTTATAATCGTAGTAAGTTCGCTTCTAGAAATATCTAAATAGCACCAATTAATCCCCTCCCTATTCTTCTAGCTCATCCGTAAGAAATTAATTAATTCAAATCCTTCGGAAAAAAAGAATGTATGAAATGAGATTTTTTTTTCAAATGGATTTTTTCAATATACAATTTATTACCAAAATATACTAATATGTAGTAGTTATAATTAATTAATTTACACTCTATAGTCTAAATATGCTCTATGAACTCACACCCTCGTCTACTTATCACATGAAATAATAAAAAACATTACATATTGTACGGAATACGTTCCGCAGAGGTAAAATAAACAAGTTACAATATTATAAGAGTTGGGCCGATATACTGATCTATATCCTCTGAATCAAATATGTAACCCTCTCTAGAGACTTATTAGGTACCTAATACTACGATTATTGTACTACTAATTACGATAAGTTTAAAAAAAGGTTGTATATCTCGAAATATTTGTGTGTGTGAATCTATTAACTATTATTTAATATCGTATTTACATACATATTATGGTTCAGTCAATTTATATAACCCTAATATTTCCTAGTACGTGTGTATTTGTCCGATTTGAATGCGAGAGATATTTAGATGATTTGTAGAATCGTATTTAGTTTTTAGCCGCCTACAGTTACTACTACAATTATGTATTAGGTAGGATTTAGATAAATTATTTAATAAGCATGTATGTAATACTATAAAATAAACAAGTATTGAATTATTCTTAAGATTTTTAAAAATGTGTTTTTCCCCCTCCATTTAATTCTCTCAAGGCATGTACAATAAATTGTACTACTAATACTACCTAGGTAGGATATTTGGGGGAGAGCGCTCGGAATATTATTAGAGCCTAAATACAATTTGTCAATTACCATTATATTACTACAATACAATTAAAAATGAAACCTTTAGGTATTATTATTTATCATTAAATCAATCCTATCTATCGTAAATATGTAAGATCTAATTTAAAAAAATCAAAAATCAAATCAACATTAAATTTTGATGCTTTAAAATTGAGAATAAATTAAAGCACATGTTCTACTCTTTAAAAAAAACATTTATTTTTATTTTTTTGTATTATTTTTTAAGTGCTTAAATGTACTCGAAATAATCTTCAATTTACAGTCCGATGTAATACTATCGTACCTACTATACGCGTACATAGGATCGTACAGTGTACTACATCCAAATCCTTATCCAGTCAACTGCAGATATGATTTTTTTTAAGATAATCTTTTTTCCCCTTAATTAAGCCCAGATTACTCTCAATCTTGGAAAACAAAGATAATAGTACGGATTGCAGATCATGATGTACTTGGGTACGAGTATGTTTAAATATTGTACTAGATATGTAGGTAGTACGATAGTATTTGAGACGTGATCTTAAGATCTGTGGAAAGATGTCAAAATTGCTCATGTTTTTATGCGGGGAATGGGGTCTTTTGTTCATTCATGCTTCTTTAATACTTTTTTAAGTTTTTACTCGTGTGCCCCGAGACCATCTTTGAGAAGATGGTGAATGAAAAGCATATACTACTACAATACTCTCGAGCTCTTTGTCTAAATCTCAAGTAAATTCGCAAGTATTTGTGTTGGGGGAATTACTAGCGTGTCCCATTTACACCGAGTCACATTTAAAAGAGAGCTTTAAATGTTTTAATGCCTTTTACGAGCACATACATGTGCTTAAATACTCGTAGTAATACTCGTAGTAATATCTAGTAGGTACCTGCTCCGCTTTTTAAAAATGTCTATTGTGACAATGAATTCCAAGGATTGTTTCCGAGACCGATAGGATGCCTATCCATACTTTGATGAGTTCCTGACTCTGATGAGATGGCAAGTGCGTTCTCAAATTTTACTCAAATCAAGTTAATTCGCAAAGGTATAGGTCTGCATCTATCGGTATAAATTAGATTCTAGATACAGGGTGGGCCATAAACTAGGAAAAATTTAAACACAGAAATTTTTGTATTAATCCTGGAGCTATTAATTTAATTTTTCTATTAGAGTAAAGGGCACAACAAGGGATTTATATAAATATGTTTTTGAGATGACCAAATTCATTTGCAATAATATGGGGATGCCTCAAAACAAAATTCTCAATAATGCGCTATATAGGGATTTGAGGGGGTGATTTCAAACTTTCCCTTAATTAACAGTTCCAAATCCCCAGATTTTCTTCAATGCTATCCCTGACACTCTCTACGATCTCCGGGCTACCCGATTGACATGAGGTGTCCAAAATTTTTAGCTTCTACGAGCGACCCTGTCTCCCCAAACTTCAAAATTAGCTCTAAAATGTTTTCATGGCTTGGATTCAATTCTTTGATTTTCAAACGAAGTCTAATATTTTTTAAAAATTAGAGCACATTATAACATTAGAAAAAATGTTTTCGAATTTTTTCCTAGCTGCCGTGAAAATTTTTTCGGAAGATTAAAAGGATTTCCCCATAAGACCCTGTGTTAAATAAAATAGCTCTCAATCTCGAACAAATAATAATTTCACAAAATTTTATAACAAAGGTAAATTCCCTTGTTAAGCCCTTTTAAAATTAAAAATTTTGAATGAGAATCTTTAACGGTGCCTAAATTAACAGCTTTTAACTTTTTTCCTACTTTATGGCCCACCCTGTACTTAGGAATATTATATACTGATATAGGCAAAAGGAAATAGTTCTTAACCTGCCTTAAATCCTAGATTTAACCCATATTGCAAGATATAGAGATAAAGAAGGATTAGGCCCTGCAATTAGGACCTACTCCTATTTAGAGGTGTATTCAGAGATATGTATCGTATTTGGGGAAATCATGCATACCTCACTGCATGAAAATTTCAAGAATAACTGCACGGATATTGCTGTATCCATTTCGGGTAATTGCTATCTATAGCCTATATTATTTATTATTGAAGAAAAATTGCGGACTTTTATGTCCTCAAGGATATCAGGAGTTGCAGAGTTTAAATGCGTGTCCTATATTTACCTACATTTCGTAGGAGGAGGAGGAGGATGGGGAAGGTTTAAGATTGCATAGCAATTAACCTACTGGGGAGAAGCCTTAAAAATAGCAATTATTTTAATACCCACTAAGGATCTATGGATGATTCGATCAGCGTCATTCCTATTGTGCACACAGAGATGGATAGGGTTGACGAAGAGATGATGATGAAAAACGGCCTATATGTACAAGGGAATTGTCCGCAGCCTCATTATATAACGGGATGTTTTTTCTCCAAAAGTCAATCGTCTCATAGGGAAATATCGTAGTACCTATTGGCTCGAGTATAGGGATTTTAAGATGAGGAGGAGGAGGAGGCGGAGGTTGACGAAGGGAATTCTTTAAACACTCCGTAAGTTAAGCTATATCATATTAATTCTTGGGGTCATTTTCTCCCAGAATATTCGCCCTCAAGACATGGGGCAACCCATCAATGGTCCATCCACGTTTGGAGATGTTTATAAGCTATGCAGAAAGACTTGTTATTGAACTACCACTACCACCACCACATAAAATCCCATCTCTATATACAGTACAGGCAGAGTGAGTAAGAGACTTGAGAGATTCTCCCAGAGAGTACAAGACTATTCGAATCCGTATGGCCAGGTACGTAACTTTGAAACAACTACCTGTCCATCCATTCAAATGCAGATATAACTTAAGAGAGGATAGGGAGAAACGGTGGTGAACCTTCCTTGTAGGATTCCCGTTACCCCTCGAAAAAAATAGGCAGTTGAGGAGTAGTCGGCGGCATACGCGGATAGAAGGTTACACACTGCATAGTACAACCAAGTTCACTCTGCAAGTACGGATAATAATATTAGGAGGGATATCCGTAATCCTTAACCTTTCTCAACTCTCCAGCCCCCTTCAAGAGTTCCTTAAGATCCTTAAGGGTTCATCTCAAACTTTTAACATATTCAACTAGGAAAAACACCTGGCAAAAGGTAGAGGTCTTGAACCTCCAGGAATTCCTCCTCCTCCTCCTCCTCAGGTTCGAGTTGAGGAACGAGTCTCTGCCCCAACAACTCATTTCCATTCTTACGCTGTGCCAAACATGAACTTGAGGTCTTTGTAAGCAGCTCCTGAACTCGCTATTATACTTCCTCATCTTCCCCCAAAATCCTCAGACACATAAGCCCTGGGAATTGGAATAATTTAAAGGTCAATTCTTCTTTGGGCCGAATTAATTATACATCTATTTAATTTGGAAGGTGTTTTTGTGTGTGTGAGATTAACCGACTTTAAGCAAAAAGGAACCAAAGTGTATTTGTGAGAGTGCAACGAATTAATTAACCTTTGATTGTGTGTTTGTGTTAATTCTGCGTTAATTCTGATTAATTCCCCCCTCAGAGTAATACAAGGATTAATAGACCTGTTCAAGATCCCAAAGATATCTCATCTACTACTCAACCCCTTGAGAAAGGGTACCGTTCTTTTACGAACTTTGTTTTCAGTGGGAGAATCATTGGATTGCACCTTTAAGTTTGAAAGCCCTTGGACCATCATTGGCATACGGATTCATCTTATACGGATCCTCGGATGTAGAGCACATTGCAAAGCATTTTTTTCTCGAGTCCCCTAAAACTCAGGTACAGCTTCTAATTTTATTTGCATATTTATAAGGATACTTTAGAATACTTTGCAACAATGGGTAATTGAATTTGCGGATATTCCTCCTCCTCCTCCTCTTCAGAGAGCCGGCTTCCGCCGTCTTCCGAATGAATGAATTGTTTGGCCTTCCTTTTCAAATGCATTTAAACACTAGTTTTAAATTTTCAGCCTGGGAATCACAAATTCCTAATCACGGCAAAAGTAAGAGCGACAACCGCCGCTTAACCCAGATACATTCAGCCAAGCTCCTGAGGATTTGCATCCTCAATTAAATGTATATAAACTTGAGTATCGTATCAGTAGTACTACAATACAATGGAGGCGAAGGAATTTGCCGGTGCGTCAGTGTTAATGTCAAGGCAAACGGCAACTTTCGACCATTGTTGCTTACCTAGATTAACATGGTTGAACTTTGCAAGGTTCAAGCCGGAACTAAGCCAAAGATTAATATATTATAAGGAGGATTGCCGCGCTCTCAGGCTTGAGATGATTTCAATAATAGTAATAGACTATAGTATTATATGTACCTATAAAGTTTAAATTAAAAAGTTTAATTTGAATTAATTTCAGAGTCATGCAGCGGGGTCAAATCAAGTTCCTCAAGGGGTGTTCCCTTTTATGGGTACTCTGCAGCCCTCTCCTCCTTGTAACACTCGTTACATCCTCCTCCTCCACATCTTCAGGGTCACCTGGATCCCTCTCAATCACCCCTACATCTCCCAAAAATAATAATCTCAATAGAAATAACCTCGTTGATTCCGTTGGAACCCATCACTCATCATCAGAGGAGATGACATGTCAATGTGGAGTTTTTCTCTTAGGTCCACCTCCACTTGAATTCGGGCATGATGGTAAGATATATACGGATTAATGCCTCAAAATTCCGGATAATTAAAATTTGAATTTTTTAAATTTTTCAGCCAAGCCGGTGCTTTCCGGTGAGTTGCCTTATTTTGGTTTTTATTATCCATATAATTTATTTACAAAGTTATTCAGATATGGTAGACGTTAGCTTTAAAAAAACCCTTAGTGGCCCCTAAAATAGGTACATTATTAAAAAGCAACAGTCGACTTAAAAATTACTATCTTTTAGCATATACTTAAGTACGTGTATGTACACAGCGGCAAAGGACACACTAATAACACGCATTGGCCATTATAATTTATAATCCTCCTCCTCGAATGCCCTCAAGAGTGGAGATTCACAGTTGTTGTGAGGCTGTAGCAGTGTGTTCGAGTAAAGCTCTCACTCGTATTTGGGTTACGGTTTATTACGGGATTGGATTGGGCTTGATTTCAGCTTCATGCATTCTTTCTTGTAATACTACGATATATATCGCATAAGATATTAATGTACCACCACTATATGATACATAGTACAAATATATATTTAAGTATTTATATGCCCCTTTATTTTTAGATTATCTCGCATTCTTCTTATTATAATACATACCTATATATTGTAGCTTGAGCCACTCCTTCCTCTCCATATATTGTATATCTTTACTAGGATTTCAAAAACCACCAGCACCTTATTAACATGTATATCTCTCGATTTGCATCCCGCAAATTATTCATTCTCTATTTAACACGATGCAATTTTTTAAAAAACTCTTTACAAAAAAAATCTCCTCCAAATCTCGCTGTAATTTTTGATAATTTTTAGAAATCTCGCTCATCTTCAAGTTCAGTAATAGGTTTATAAATGTTCAACTTAATAAGTTAGTCGAGCTAATTTAATCTTACTTTTTAAAGATGGGTTTGAGAATGACTTTTTGCGGTTTTTCCGCTTAAATGAGAATGTCTGTATTTACCCTTGCGGTTTATACGCTAAAATGTACCTACCCATATTTTGAAGGGTATTTAAGCAGAGAAGCAACCCCTCAACAATAGATACATTGTTGTACTCTTAAGAGAAATGGTTTTAAATTTTAATAACCAAAAACCCTCGACTGAAATGACTCTATTCTCATGAGGAGGAGTGGGAAGGGAATTTACCCATTTTACTTTTTAACAATTTAAACCCTTTTTACTCACAAAGCTTTTACAACAAACCAAATCAACAATTTTTAAATTATAAACTCCCTTTTTAAGCATCCTACGTATCCTACCATCATACCTAGAGCCCCTATACTTTCTTGAAACTTCTTTACGAACCTTTTACGACCCGTGACAGGCTTTTAAAATTTAGCTCATCAAGTTTAAATTTAAATACGAGAATACCTATGCTTTAAACTACTAGTATACACCCTGTACCTACCTTTTTACAATGATTCTGAAAAGCCTTTAAAACCCCTTAAACCTCTTAATACCCTTCATTTTATCTATGTACACCTGTCCAAAAAACAATGACTTGTGTACAACTTACTAAAGTCTTAAGGATTAAACATTAAATGCTCTGGTTTAGTTGGTCATTTAAATTCCCATTTATTGCGTACTATATACGCTAGTAAATTCTCTATTTAAAAGCATGTGGATCTTAGTACTTAGGAAGGATTCAAAAGGAAATGTGCTGCATGTAAATCTATTGTATTTTAAGATGCGTGTTTAAAGATCTTCAAGATGCACCCAAATTTATGTTAATTGTATTTATTTCTTTATTTCCTCAGGGCATCCCGTCTCTGCCAATTGTAGTTCAAAGGAAGACAAAGTCTCGTGTGCCACCATTTGTCGACAGCTAATCCAGGTAATATATATTGAGCTTATCCGTAGTTCAGTATTAGGATAATAACTGTACACCTCCCCCCAAAAGGAAGAGCTATAAATGGGCATGTTAATTAAACGAGCCAGATGCAATAGCAATTTATAAGAATGATTCAATGCATTTTTTCTATTCATATGCCTATATCTAATATAATTATCTTAACAGGCAATGTCGAGTGGTGAGGAGAACTCTCCGTTGGTCCAAACTGTAGTACTGGCAGGTGAGTAGTTAATTAAGTTTTTTTAATTAAACCCGCGGCAGCTCTCCGAGATTCTAAATTTAGAAATAGCGGAGCTCCAATGCAAAGCCAAATCTAATCATTTCGGAATATGATTTACAGCAACTCGGACACTCGCATGTCAACGGTTTAATGAGTCTCATAAAGTGCCGCTCCCGCGAACCGTCGAAAGAGTATCTCAAAGGATGCCTTTTGTCAAACTAGATGAGCTCAATAAGAAATGGAAATTTGTACTGTCATCAAAAGAGATTCGGAAGAGATCTGATGATGAAGTTGAAGGTCAAGTTATTGAGGGTACAGAGTCTGCTGGGTTATCGGATCCTAAATGGCTTGGTGGATTTTATCGTTGGTGTGATTCTCATTGGCAATATGCAGGAGTATCCCTTCAAGAACCATTATGTTGTGAAAAACATATGCCTAAAAAATGTCCAACTTCAAAAAGGGAGGGTAAAAGTTTTCGACAACCTCGGCTAATCATTCGAAAGCGACCTGAAGATGATATTTCAGAAGAAGATGAACAAGAGGATTTATTTGATGAGATTTATAATGAGGATAAGCTTACAGCGAGTGGTGTTGAAGGTGATGATGAGCTTGACTCTTATGCTAAGCCCACCGTTGCAAAAGAAAAGCCCTCAGAAGAGGAGGAAGTCTCTCTTGAAAGGGAACGTGATGAGCTAAATAATACTGGAGATTCAATGGAGACAATGGATAAGATTACCCTAGCTGACCTTAACCCGATTGGACAGGAGACAAAGCGGAAGCCACTAAATGCGACAGTACTTGCTGAAGCATTCCAATTTGTAGGTGCTCTGATGCGATCTCTTGGATATGGGGATGTCGCTGATGGTATTGTTAATGTACTCCCACAAAAAACGGCGTCTCAACTCGTGGAGAGGATTGATGTCGGAGGTTGGGTTGGAACATATCAAGAAAAATATCTAACTTGGTCGCGAGAATTTAATCTGGGTTATTGCTATCTTGAATATGGAATGTAAGTGTTCGTATTAATAATACTGTATTTGTGAAATTCTATAATTTAAAGCTTTATTTTTGTACCAGGTATTCAATGGCTAATGAGGGAATCCTTGGGACTGCATCAAATCTTATCAATCGGGTTTTCAAAGGGAACCCAGTACATCATCCAACCGGTTCTGCCATGTATAACAATAACTTTGAAATGAATAATTTTATTTCACCACCTGGAGATCAAATTAGCGCTACATATCATGCCAATCCACATCTATTTGGAATACCACATGGAAATAGACGAGTTAGGAGAGCGACTACCTCAATCAAAGCGCATAGATCACCCGTGTATGTTAGGGGAAGTTCAGCGACTTCCGCTAGGAGACGAAGTGACACATTTGCTCCACAACCTGTAGGACTTGCTGTTAGCACAATGGAAGGTGCACGACCAAGACGTGCCCCTCCACATTCCACATCTGGCCTATCTCGTCGCCGTAATGCAGCCCCTCCACCTCAGCAAAGCGCTCAAGCTAAAGAATCTAGCGCTTCAAATAATGGTGCACTCAATGTCCATTGCTAATCTTCTTGTACAAAGTGCACTTGGTGGGCTTTCAGATAATAATAATGCGATTGAAGAGAATTCTCCTGGAGGAAGTGGTGGAGGTGGTAGCGGAGGAGGAGGAGGTGGTGGCGGGCTTCTCCAAAATGCTCTGCCAATGGTCTCACAAATGGCGCAAAGCCCAATGATTCAAGGAATGGTATCAAATCTTGTTACATCATTCTTAACACCACCTCGTGGACCACCACCTGGTGGGAAACCTCCACTTTCATATCAAGAAGTTCATAATAGGATTCCAACGGGAGGAAGTGAGTCTAGTTTCAATCAAAATCGACCATCTGATGAGGAACAATCTAATGAGATTCTAAGCATGGCATCCCGGCCCACGCCACAACAATCTAAACCACCAAGGCCCCCACAAGGTGGAGGTGGTGGAGGAATTGGAATGAATGCTATCATGGATTTACTTTTGAGTGGTCTTGATGGTGGAAGCAGCTCAGGAGGAGGAAGTGGTAGTGGAGGAGGAGGAGGTGGCTCAAACGCAGGAGTTGGAAATCTGCTCTCATCTATTGTACAAACTTACCTCAAATTCATTACCGCCCCCGATTCAAGGAAACCTCTCCCAAAACCTACAACATCTCGACCTCAAAAGGTTAACTCGCGACCTAATAGGCCAGCCTCGACTACCGAGTCTTCATCAAGCTCATCCTCCGGAGACTCTGAATCTCCAAATGACATTGTCGGTGAGTTTGCATCTATTTTCAAAATTTCTTTCAAATAATTTGAAAAAATTCATATTTTTTCGAATTTAAATCCAATTTAATTCAATTTTAGATATGATTTCTGATGTCGCTAAACCCTTTTTCGTGAGTTTCAACAATTGAAATATAATATAATATAATATAATATATTGAAATTATATTATATATATTTGTATATTTATCGCAGATATCTTGGTTTGGTGTTGTTCCTGATGTCCCTGGATTTGGACAGCTAAATATAAATAGGTTAATTTATCCATAAAATTCCCCTTAAAAAACCATTCTAATTTTTTAACGTCCATTTCCCCCAAGCAGGGTTGACAAAGAAAGGATAGGTGATTTTATGCACTCTGACCCAGACCCTGGAAGTGGGATTTCTGACGTCCTCTTTGGCTCTGTAAATCTACCAAGCACGGGGAACTCGCTCTATGATTTTGGCAATAGAATTGTCTATGCATTTTCAAGGGCAAATGAACCGACACAAGGTATTTATTGTATTTAATTATATTAGTTAAATTACTAAAATAAAATTCTATCCATTTCAACAGGCCTTTATTGTGGGAAGCAATATGCCGTGAATAAATTATGGGATACATTCCGGTTCGGAGTGAGAGGGTTGTTCAAGAGGTAGCCGCATTCACCTAGCCTAATTAGCATACCTAATATAATTAGTTACAATTTTTAAATGGACTGTGTTTTTAAATACTACTTAATTTTTATTTATTTATTTATCGTAATAGTACCTAATATAAAGTATATGCCCATGTTAAATATATATCGTATTATTTATTTGTATTACAATACCTATTTATTCAAATCCCTACATCATATGTATAGTATTTGTATGATACATTTTACACAATGACAACTTGACATTATATTTCACGGGATAATTTCCTACAAATCCTAATATTTATTCACGATAAAAATGACTGAACTACTATACTTATATCGTACATACTTTTATTAATTAATGATCAAAGTATAAGGAAATAAATAAATTGCCAAAATTCAAAATGAAATTCTCAATTTTGTAGTAGTACAAAGGGACCTTTTATTCTTCTCAAATTCTTAATTATTTTACTATAAATAAAGCATTACATATTAATGGTATTACGTTTATGGTAGTATTACAATATTAGACTTAAATATTCGTAGCTACAAAAAGGGACTACATACTATTTGTATACTAATGCTAAGCATGTAGTATTATATCTGACATATTGCAATTGTATCTTAAAGATTGATTTATATAGTAGCTATCTACTATTCGGTATAATATTGTATGTAAATGTACAAGATTGATTAGAAAAAAAAGATTGATGCATCCTGGCTCGAGGATTTACGATATATTTTATTGTACAAAACTTGCTAATCCCTCTCATCATCCGTGAGCTTTGTCACAAGGTCTCCAACAGCTTTCCCAATACTTCCAGCCCTAACCATGAGCTCCTCATGAGCACTCGTTCCTTCTCCTCCTCTTCCGCCATATGACCCTTGACCCCCAAGGGAAGGGGGTGGTGGAGGTCTTTGAATATAATCCTCATGCGCTTTCCCTATAAAAAAATTTTTATAAAAAAACCCATTCAAAATTTCATTTTTTTCATTCATAAAAAATTAAAACTCACCATTCAAAGGTGTATTTGAATCCAAATCAAGATACACTACAGATTTACTTTGCAATGTACCAGTATTGCTATTTCCTCCACTATTTCCATTACCAGCTCCATGTCCTCCTCCATGTATAACCTTTCCAGAATAGGGTACTTGATAAGGGACCCCTTCAAAAGAGCTTGAACCATCCAATGAGCCACCTCCATTATCTAAAAGACTTCTCAACTTTTCTAGCTGATTCTCTAACTGCCTATTATGATCCTCTAATATTTGCATCCTTGCTTCAAGTACCCCTTTATGAGACCGAAGTATTCTTGCTTCCTCTGAATTACTTTTCTTTCCATTTGTGCTATTTTCAATTGACCCAGGTCCAACATATTGCCGTAATCGTTCATATTCCATCTGTAGGGTTGAATTCTCTTGCTCTAGGGCATATATAACAGAGCTAAGCTGTTCAGATTGCTCTTGATCAATAGATTGTACAATTTGAAGTGGTGATTTTGTATTTAAAAGTGCTCCAGCCGTCTCTGGGCCCATATTTAATGACTGGCAATACTGAGCGATTAAACTGTGTTCATCATCATCGGATTCAGGGGTTGAATTATTACGAATTAATCGGTTTGGAAGAGAGTCTGACATTAGGGTGAGGCGGAGGGTATCAGGGGAGAGTGAATGTTGAGGTGAGGGTACAGGGGATTCAAGCATATCCCCCTCGAGAATGGAATTTACAGGAAGATATCCCAATTTCCGTGATTTTAATAATGATTTCCTTGATTTGAAACGATTCTTGAGAGCTCTCGTAAAGTCCCTTACATCCTCACTTGATGTAGCCTCTACACAATACTCTTGCATTGGATGTGAAAGTTTATGATTCTTTCTCTTTTTCCCATTAAAGAAACATAATTGGCACATGTCTAAAATTGATCCAAAAAATTTAATTAATTTACAATGTAATTACACGTGTAAAAAGAAACTTACCAAAATTAAAACATTTGAGACATCGATACCTCAACCCTACAATTGGTACAACTTTACAAACATTACATTTTGCTTGATGGGTAGCTTTTTCTGCAGCTGCAATCCTATGTAGTACTGGAAGCCATACAAGGGATTGTGGTTCCTTTTTGACCCATTGTAAGAATGCATCAACCAGTATATAATCAGATCTTCCAGCTTTTTCAAAGCATGAACGAACAGATGGTTCAATATTAGAGCCTCCAAATGCAGCAATTTCACCCAATTGCCTCGGAATTTGCATAGAATCA
>JAAZTK010000486.1:0-20417 GCA_036507255.1 Megalothorax incertus
TCAGAAGAAAAAAGAAAAAATATTTGAGTTTATAGATCTTATCATTAGAGATCATTATACCGGGGAAGTGTATGGAAAAAAATAAAAAACCACCCCTCCCCCTATCATACGCTAGATGCATCGATGCAGGTAGGAAGTAGAAGGAAGGTGGAGTGTTAGGTTTGTTAGACTAAATATTGGCTACTACAGATAAAGAAATAGAAAACTTAATTCAAAACCTAGAAAAAGAAAGAGAGCTAAATCCCAAATAGCCTCCTTCCCATACACTAGGCACATCGCTGCAGGCAGTAAGTAGAAAGAAGGTGGGGTAAGGGTTTAGGTTTGTAAGATTAAATCCCAACTACTACAAATTATGCATATATGCATCTATGCAACTGGGGCTAAATATCTACTAAAATTTGTTCTGTTTGGTACGGAATATTGGATAAAGGATTAACATGCACCTGGCTACATTGAAGACATGATAGCATTTCATTGGCAGCGTCAATCTCCCAACAATATTCACATTTATAACACATTACTAGGTTTTTATCTAAAATAGACAACTTATACATATTATGTATGTCAAGTAAATTTGGATTAAAAAACTCGTAATCCATGAGCTTTTTATACCTTAAAAAGATTCCTTTATAATCAATATTTTGATACTCTATTGGTGTACACTCACTACTTTCAAACAGTTCATTCCAAAAATATGGATTATCAACCACTTCCTTAAATGTAAATATTGGAATAAAATCTTTTACTCCATAACTCATATTTGCATTTCCAATGCAAAGGTATTGCGATAGCCTATTATCAATCAATTCAAAATCTTCAAGCGAATATATCACAGGACAGTCAGTCCAATCTGGTTCAAGAATGTATAACCCTATCCCTTGAAAAACAAGAAATGAGTACACCACATAAAAATGATGCTGAATTTTTCTTTATTCTGACTACGAACTTTTACTAGCATACTTAATATCCTACATCTTTAAACTTAATATCAAATATTTCTCCTGTTGTATGATCTTTTAAATAATGGATTTGAACACGATCAATGATTTTTCCTGTTTTAGGATCAGTAAAGTTTCTAATATACTTATATTTTGAAATTTTCAAACCTTTTAAACGGGAATCGGTCAACAGATTTATATTTTTATTAATTCTTTCAGGTATGGTCGTAAAAATTTCTTTTACATTACTACCTCCTTCACTTATAGCTTCTTTTAAAGCTAATTGTTGATTCAATGTCTTTGGTTGTGTATACTGACCAAGTTTGTCAGTGCCCATCTTACTAAATCCCTGGGGAACACGACTACTAGAACCACCTACCCCCCCCTGCTTACTTATAGCATCGGAAGCCAGCGGAGGCAGCGCCTTGGGAGGCTGTGCCACACCTGGAAGCATTAATGCGCCACGTGATACAACTCCTATCTGGCTTAGTCATCCAAATAACCACCTGGTGCTGGTCACGGCCTAACGTATAAGGTCGATAAACCCGATAGGGAACCCCTTGATGCACAAAAATATGACCGCCTAGGGGAGCGGAGATAGATTCTCTACCAAGGTATTTCAAACGATCCTCCATAGATGCACTACCAGAAGCATATTTCGAAACACCCGCATAAGTGGTAGGCACGAAATATCCCCAAATCTAAGGTAGCACAGCCAGCATGCCAAAATGCCTCACCAACATCCCCTCCCGGCCGCCTGATAGAAGCGCTTAGAAGGGCCAACCAGCGGCATATGGTCAGGTATCGACCTTATAACTTGGCCATACTCCCCTTGAAAAACGTTCCTATGTACGTAGGGATCTAAAGCCATGCTAGCAACCGTGGCATATAATATATAAGCTGGCACAGTTAGGGGTGCCGCTAGATGCATAATCGATCCAAAAGCCACACCCCGAAACGCACAATCTGCTACGGCAGCATTAAACCTTCGAGATTCCGCTTCTTGCGCTAGTAAGATCGAATTATATACAGCGCTCTTTTCTTCCTGACACACAATAACCCTATTCTTCAGATGCGTAACCCGCTCCGAATCACCGCCCCCTGGTTTAGCATACTCCGCTTGAAGGGCCGTTTCTGCAGCAACCCACTCCGCATCGGCTGCCATATAACGAGGATCTTTTCGATTGTCTAGCTCTCTAAGATACTCCCAATCCAATCTGTGGTCAATACACCCCCCTTCAAGAAGCGCCTTCGGGTCACTGCTGCTTATCGCATCTTTAAAGTAACCTGACTTATTCGCATATTCAGAATCAGCAAGATTTGCCTGAATTAAATAATTTCTAAAATCAGATGCTGTAACAATACCATGACGGCTTTTAAGCGCTCCTTGAAGGGTGGCATCTGCCTGTGCAAAGATCGCTTTAAAGAGGCAATTATTGTCTCGTCCAGCCATAGCTGACCCTTTCTCCGCATCACCTAAGGCGGTCCAATGACCGTTGCCACCAGCGGTCGTAAGCAGATTTAAAGAGATGGGCTTCCCTTCGAAATGCTCCCCTAACCCATAGAGAAATTTTCCATCCTGATAGACATAAAGCGGACGAGATAGCGTGGAACAGATAAGCGCAAGCTGATCCGCACCAATAGGCAGTCACCTACGCAAGCTGTCTACAACTGACTGACCAAAAAGATTTAGCGCATTATATTGCGCGGAGGATAGTTCTGCTGCAGCAACCACCTTTTGGGGATTTAAATCTTCATCAACAACATGAGCCTCAGCCACCTCTGCTTCGTTTCCACTGGATAGCTTAGCCACAGAAGTTCGATCCGAACGATAACGCGCAAGCTTATCCGCATAAGCTTGTGTCGCCTCATCGACTGCTTTCCGGCTTTCTTCATGAAACTTCCGCGAAAGCGCATGCGCGCCCCCTTCAAGCAGCGGGCTCATAAGACGGCTATCTACCGCATGGGCAAGACGTTTAACTAGATAGGTTTTTAAAGCATCCGAAATATGATGACCCGCAGAAGGCGTATAGGCAAAATGAACTTTAGCATCTTCTACAAAATCACGCTCCATATCATTATAACTCACACGCCCTTGAGATACATTTACAGAACGAGAGGGATCATACGCATCTGCCTTTATATGAATCAAAGAAGCAGATGCAGATGGTGCCGATTCACCAGAAACAATACGCTTCCGCTCCTCCTCTTGCTTCTGTTGCTCATACGCTTCTCGCTGCGCTTTAGCTTTCTTAACCTCCGCACCTAACGCACGAATGTCACGCGAAAAAGGTAGTGCAAACCGATCTATCTCCGTCATCAACTCTTTAGATAAAGTAACAAGACCAATCACATCTACCCATCTCTGCCCAGAGAGCGCCCCCTCAGCACTGCCCTGTGCGTGCTGATGCTTGTCAATCACATAAGCGGTCGTATAGGAAGCCAAATTTTTTCCAAGCCCCTCAAAAATTGATTCAAAAGCGCCCGCCTGCCCCGTTTGAAGCAACGAAATACCAACTTGAATAAATCGCTCCTGCCAATGATTGTTTTTACATCGCCTATCCAACTCTAAACCTTCCTGAATGGTTGCTTCATCCTCAATCAACGCACTTAAACGCATCTCCACTATATTGTCTATACTCGACTCTACCGCCTGCATCGCCGGCTGAATAAGGGTGCACCTGCCTAACTCAGAAGCCAACTTGCCCGTAGCTATCTCTTTGCCCTTCTGAAAAATCTGCTTCTTAAGCAATGTCGAATAATCCTCCTTATAGGGAATCGATCCGCCCGACTTAACCACATGAGTCAGCATATCATGAATTCCATCCCCCGATTTAATCGAATCTGCGGCCAGCGAAGAGGTAGCCCCACTTAACGCTTCCGCATTATGCGGAGAAAAGAAACCTGTAATCTTATTATAAAGCTTATCAACACGCTCTTTAAATCCTTTATAATGCTGCGTAATAAGTCCCGTACACCAGGAAATAGCCTTGGAAATACCCCAATCTTTCCACTCAAATTCCTTGGTGATCACGGCAATGACCGAACGATATAAATCAGCTATCCCTTCCTCTATGAATTTTGCACCTAAGAGACCAAAAGAATACATTGAGAGAATGTAACCAATGCCTATCTGCATCAGGCCAAGTGCACATAGGCATACAGCTTTAAACCAGGGGCGCGGCTTAACAAGACTCACACTAAAGATATCTACTAACCCATTGGCATGCGCTTCCGATATCGCCTGTTGATGATCGCCCTCTTTATCTTTTAATAGCGCATCTAGGCTCTGCCTGGTTATTTTTACATCCCACTTTTTCTCTCGAGCCAACGTTAGTTTTTCAATAGCGAGATCAATATAATGCGCCTGGCTAGAAAGTACATTAAGCTGGCAGGAGACATGTTCAGATAACCCCTCCTTCGCATCAGGCTGATTCAAGGTTACTAAGCCTTGAAAAGCCTTAAGCCTCGGATACAGTTTATATCTAATCAGACGCATCGCCTCTTTTAACGCCTCCGCCGCTTCAGATTGCCTACTGCCTTTATTATTGCCAAAGGAGAGCAAAGCCCGCGCTTTATTGTAATGTGCCGAAGCACATTCACGATCTAAGGAAAGTGCATGTGTATAAGCCTTAAGGGCCTGATCGGGTGATAACGTATAATCCAACGCTTCATTCCCTTTCTTAACATACCAATAGGGGTTAACCGTTAAAACACCTTTATGGGCCAAGGAGATGGTTTCTGCTTTAAACTTTTCAAAAGCAGGCGCTATATCTTCTTCTTTAAAGGTAACATGCGCATCTTTAAATTGATTAAACCATATGCCCCATCGCTCTTGTAAGCCATGGCGCTCATAGATATCCCAACCATATTTTTTAGCCAATGCTGTAGAAGGTGCCTGAAATTCCTTCTTCATCCGGAACGCTTCAATTACATCGGGAGAGCAGCGCTCAGCTTGCATTCTAGCACAGAAGTTATGGAGCGTATCTGCACAATAATCCCGATAGAAGCCCTCTTGGATATTTTTAAAATCTTGACGAATATCTTCTTCTAATTTTTTTTAGTCGATCGCCAAAATCAGCCCTTGTACGCTTTTTTTCGGAACATATCTCCTTATAATGGTCGAGTCCATCGGCTACCTGCTTATCCACCACCTCATGAAACACACGCTCCATGACGCTCATGCTTAACTCCCTGGATGCTATATAGCTCCACTCTGCTTGAATGTATTTATATTCTGCCTCCTTTTTCATAGCATCGGCACGTGGCAAGAGCTCATGCTCTAACCCACAAAAACCACTAAAATTCGATCTTCCAGAAAGGCCTGCGCTACATCAGAACGCGCACGTTTGGCTTCTGAAGCCTCCACTTGGTCCCGCGCGGCACGTATCGATTCTATGCTGCGCCCATCCGCATCATATAAAATCAATTGTGCGCTCCCACGTTTGCCTTGGCGAGCCGTACGTCCAGCATTCTGCAATTCTACCCGATAATTCCGAGGTAAGAAGGTAATGCAGACATCAAGGCCACCGGCTGCTTCTGCTGCTGGAGAAGTCGTCAGATCGGTTCCGCGGCCAGCTATGTTCGTGGCAATTACAATTTCTCCAACGTCTATATGATGTTTGGAAAAGGTAGAACCAGCACTTTCACCAGTCGATACAGCCGATTCACCCGTATAAGTGTAGAGCTTAGATGCATAGCTTTCACCTAACCGCCCTAGCAATAGCTTTTTTAAGTAGTGTACATGGTCTATATATTGACAGATCATTAAGACCGGCTGATTATTCCGAACCTTCCGTATAACATGGGCAGATATGGCTTCATACCAATCTGATTCCGTCGATAGCACCAAAGGTGTTAACTCCTTGCAACGATAGGAAGAAACAGAGGACTTTCCCCTAATTTCCTGCCGCTGATAGGGTGGAACAACCACCATATCTACCGAATATAAATCACGCATAAAATGGCGTGTCGTATCATTGCCAAGGGTACCGGTTAACCCTATTAAGTTATCCGCATAACGCTTAAACAGACTAGGATTACCCATAAAGTTGGTATTCACACTTTCAGGTGTTACCATAACACCTTCCTTCATTTGAAGAAATTGATGCAAGCCATGCCCCCACATGAGATTATGTTGCAAAACACCGGTATTATCAAAATCAACCGGTATAATAGCACCACCCTCTACCGTATAGTGAAACCCTTTTTTATAGATAAAACGTGCCTTGATCGCGCTCTCAATCCAATGGGGTAACTGCTTACGAGCAAAATCTTGTAAATGAGCTGGAAGCGCTAAGATAGGAAGCAACTTCCGAGCAGGATGGTTGTCCAGTTTCTCTTGAAGGACTTGCTGCGCTTCTTTATAGGTGGCTTCCTTAGCATTACACTGATCCAATTGAACTTGATACTGCTTTGTATCTCTGAAAAAAATCCATTTCTTTTGTTCTGCAGCCAGCTGATCATTCAATGCCAGACGCTCACGCCCTAATGCACTGATTTTCATATCTAAATCAGCTGCTTCTATTTCCAATGTTTTCTCTGCATCAAAAACAGCACGCTCTTCATTGGTTAAGAGACGAAGGGCCTGCGTCAGACTGCCTTCTACTTGTTCTGTAATAAAGGGTATTATATCGTTTTCTTGGATGGGTATCAAACGCATCGATTCCGAACTGCCCTCTGATCGCGTTAGAATAACACCTACTTCTTCTCCGCAGATTGATGGCGTGGTAAGTAGGTAGTTCTGGCCATCTTTATGGACAAGCTGACAGCTGACTTGGTCTACCTGTTGCCATATGGCGCCTAAGGTTAAAAGAAGATGATCCATAGCGGGTACCGCATCGGCAAGACGGGTAGAGTGCTCACGATCATCATACAACATGCTATCTACCTCATCTACGATCGCAATCCCAAATTTACGATCGCCTCGTATATCTTTCGCAGCAAATTCTGAACGCAAGATATCGCCTTGGAAATCTATAGGAACGCCATAGACAATGTTGCGTGTATAGATCTCCTTGGAAATCTTCTCTGCTGCTTGGCCCTCTTTTTTTGGGCTATTCTCACCTACCGTTAAGCCAAATAAACTGAAAAAAGGTGTTTGTTTGGCGGTTTCGGGAATGGTTAACTCCGTAGAGGTGGTAATAATATCTACTGTTTGACCCTGCAAGGCATGAATGGCGGCAAGCATGGCAATAATGATCGATTTACCTTCACCTGTATTCACTTGTGCCAAACGGCCCTTCTTTTCGGCAGGATTCAATAGGGCTAAAAGCGTTAAGAGTTGAACATCACGTGGGCTATAGCCATGGACCAATTCTACACCACGCTTAACTACAGCCACCAATTCATATTGAGAGGGACTTGCTTTCCCTGACTTAACCAAATCGGACCAGCTGGTTATATCTTGGGCAGACCACTGCTGGATAGCTTCTTGTTTTTCTACGAAGGAAGAGGGTGCCGCATAAGCAGCTAAAACAGCTGCATGCTGTTGTGACAATCTCTGGGCATTTGAAACATAGGCAACCTCGGGTGCTCCAGCGGCTAATCGATGCGAGCTCCTCCACACTATAGACCTTGGTAGGTTTAAAAGTGGCATCTACGACCAACGCATGAATAAGCGATGACCACTCTACAGAAGTAGTAGCATGTTTCCGTAAAAGGGAAAAGGCAGCTACCGCTGTCTTACTATCTACGTTGTATTCGGTAAGGGTATCTAATAGATCCAATAAAGCCTTTATATCTGCTTCACTAAGGTTCCGAAGCTCGCTTAGAAACGCATCAAAGGACGCCGCTACAAAGACATCATAAGAGAAGTTGCACGCAAACCGGAAGAGCTTTTCCTCAATAATGGGCGCTTGCTTCGCAAAGAAACGGGTAATCTGTGGGCGATGTAGTGGTAATTGGAGCCAGCACGATCGTTATTGGAAACATGTCCACGAGCTTCTCGACCAGTTAAAGCGCGTGACCGGACAGCCGCTTCATCTTCAATGGAAGAGACATTGGCATTAGCATTGGTATTAGGACCAGCATTATAGCTAGAGTCAGAGTCGTAAGCGTTATAATAGGAATAAGAGTAAGAGGCGTAAGCGTTGCGTCGCGCTGCTTCTTCTGCTTCGCGCTGCCTGCGCAATGCCACTTGCCTTGCTTCTTCAGCTATCCGATCGGCACAGCCACAACAGGACTTACATTTTGATCCGCAATGGGTACACACATAACAGTTGCGACAGAGACGATGCCGTGCACAAATACAGCTACAGTGATACGTGCAATAGCTTTCGAATAGTGAATCTAAATCACCTCTGCATACATCGCGCCCAGTTAAGAATAGATTAAGAATTGGGACATGTTGCGCCACCAAACGGCCTGTAGATATGTCCTCAGCACAAGACCAGCCACAACTGCCACACCTAAAAAAATCACGAGAGCAACCCCACTTACAACATTCATCTGCATCTAAAACAGCTCCCCCGCGCAACCCCCGCTCCCCTATATAGACTATATCATCCATGATATGAAGTCGGTTTGCTTGCTCCTCTGGGTGAAGCTGCTTAAAGGCGTATAAGCTCCAACCTGGACCAAAATAGACGGGCACATCTTCTCGCATTCGTAGCGTTATGGCAACATCAAAACATGCCTTTACTGTTGCTGCAACTACGCCACCACCTTGCTCATGCAAAGCAACCAAAGCCCCTCTTTACTCTTATAATAACAGACGCACAGAGTGCCTACCCCACCAAATGAGGCCCAACCAGCGGCTAAGCTCCGTAAACAGGAAGCTAGACCTTAAGCGGACATGGTTTTATTGCGCAAAACCAATGGTTTTTATAGCCGGATTAAGTTTAGTAAAAAATATTTTAAAATGCAATAGCCTAAAAAATAGCACAACATATATTGTTAGAACATATTAGGCTGCTATTCGATGCAGCTGAAGCCGCTGCATGCTATTTAAATGAAGCATTGCGCATAAAAAACCACGCATAAAAAATGGTCGCATAAAGTGTAGATGGATGGCCTTGTTTTTTGTTGCTATAAACAGCAAAATATGGGATAGGCTATGAACCCATGTCACCTTGATGTAGCAGCATAGCAGCATAAAAAACCCAGAAGCTTATGCAGTGTATGGGTGATACAAAAACGTTACATAATAAGGCCACCAAGGCGAAGCAATTCACGGCTTGCCTTTGTTTTTTGCCCTCTTTTTCGTTACTTGCAGCCTATAGGCTTGAGTCGCCTTTTAAGCGGGTTTTATACGCTGCCTAAAAACTATATGGTAAATGTAGCTCAGTTGGTTAGAGCATTGGTTTGTGGTACCAAGGGTCGCGGGTTCGAATCCCGTCTTTTACCCTCTTTTTTATCTTACGCCTATTTAATTTCTTGCCAAGAAGGGGCTGTTTGCTTGTCTATGCATCATGCCTGCATCAGCTGAAGGTTATGGGATTTACCTACTTTGCAAGCCATTGTGCTATAGCGTCCACGGTCGTATGTCTACGATACACAGATAGGATATAATCAGTAAGATCTATGCTTAACTTCTGTCACCTACATTGTCATACGGAATATTCCATTCTAGATGGCGCAGCTAAAGTCAAACGCTTGATAGCCGCCAACAAAGCACTTGGCATGGAAGCGTTAGCCATCACAGATCATGGCAATATGTTTGGGGTGCCACATTTTGTAGCCGCAGCCGAAAAAGAAGGCATTAAGCCAATCATAGGTTGTGAATTTTATTTAGCACCCGATCGACACGACCACAGAGATAAAACACGCTACCATCAACTATTGCTGGCTAAAAATGGCATCGGATACCAAAATATCAGCAAGCTCTGCTCCCTAGCCTTTCTAGAAGGCTATTATTATAAACCACGGATCGACAAGGCTTTATTAAAACAATATAAAGAAGGACTTATTGCCACAACTTGCTGCCTAAATGGGGAGGTTCCTAAAGCCATTATCCGACAGGGCGAAGCTGCTGCTGAAAAACTATTCCTAGAATGGCTTGATCTATTTGGAGATGATTACTACATTGAAATTCAGAGGCATAACATACCTGATCAAGAGATTTGCAATGAGGTATTGCTTCGTTGGGCCGCCAAATTCAAGGTCAAAGTCATTGCAACCAATGACGTCCACTATGTTGCTCAAGTAGATAGCCTGGCGCAAGATGTATTGATCTGTTTACAAACAGGTAAGGATTATCACGATCCCAATCGGATGCGTTTTAGCAATGATCAATTTTTCCTAAAATCGCCAACGGAGATGGCTTTGTGCTTTTCCGATCTACCCGAAGCGCTTACAAATACGATAGAACTGGTGGGCAAAATAGAAACGCCCTCTTTAACTCGAGATGTACTCCTGCCTATTTTTAGGCTACCAGATGGTTTTACAGATGCAAATCTATACCTGAAGCACCTCGCCTTTTCCGGTGCACTTGCTAAGTATGGAGCGATTGATGCAGCGATAGAAAATAGGCTAAACTATGAATTATCCATCATCAGCCAAACAGGCTTTGCTGGTTATTTTTTAATTGTCCAAGATTTTATTCAAGCGGCTACACGTTTAGACGTTATCGTAGGACCGGGAAGGGGGTCCGTAGCGGGCTCATTGGTTGCTTTTTGCATAGGCATTACTAAAATTGACCCACTCATCTACAACTTGCTGTTTGAACGATTTCTGAATCCAGAACGGATTTCTATGCCTGATATAGACGTAGACTTCGATGACGAAGGACGTAAAAAGGTCATAGACTACGTCGTCGAAAAATATGGAAGAAGCCAAGTCGCGTCTATCATTACCTTTGGCAGTATGGCAGCTAAATCAGCCATCCGAGATGTGGCACGCGTCTTGGGCATGCCCTTAGCACGGGCAAATTATATGACAAAGCTGATACCAGATAGATTAGGTATTACTTTAGCAGAGGCTTTTGAAGAGGTGCCTGAGTTGGCCAGCCTCAAAAAAGCAATCGATACACCAGATGGTAAAGTAATAGCCTTAGCTGAAAGCCTCGAAGGAATGGTGCGCCACTCAGGCATCCATGCAGCAGGAATCATAATAGCGCCTGATAATCTGTTGAATTATATCCCAATTAAAACAGACAAAAATGCCGAGTTGCTCGTTACGCAATATGATGGAGCAGTCTTAGAGCAAATGGGCATGATCAAAATGGATTTCCTAGGGCTTAAGACGCTCAGCATTATCAAAGACAGCCTGATACTCATTAAAAAAAATCGAGGTATTTCCATAGATATTGATCAGATTCCGCTAGACGATCCACTTACCTTTAAGCTATTTCAGCAGGGCCATACCAAAGGCACCTTCCAATTTGAATCAGATGGCATGCGCCAATGGCTTATCAAACTACAGCCAAACAGCATGGAGGAGCTCATTGCTATGAATGCCCTCTATAGGCCAGGGCCTATGCAATTTATTCCAAATTTTATTGCCCGAAAATATGGCACGGAACCCATTGAGTATCCCCACCCACTCTTAGTGCCTATTCTAAAGCATACCTATGGCATTATGATTTACCAAGAGCAAATCATTCAGACAGCCCAAGAAATGGCTGGCTATACCTTAGGCGGCGCGGATTTGTTGCGCAGGGCTATGGGAAAAAAAAAGACAGCAGAGATGGCTATGCAGCGTAGTGTCTTTATAGCTGGTGCAGCTAAAAAACATGATATTCCCGAAGATCAAGCGGTCGCTGTCTTTGACATCATGGAAAAATTTGCCCAATATGGTTTTAACCGCTCACATGCTGCCGCCTATTCTTTAATTGCCTACCAGACGGCTTACTTAAAAGCCAATTATCCAACAGAATACATGTCTTCCATTTTAACGCATAACCAGGGAGATATTGAAAAAATTACTTTCTTTATGGAAGAAAGCCGCCAGCAAGGGATTTCTATATTAGGGCCTGATATAAATGAAAGTGAAATCAACTTTGGCCCAAATTTACATAAGGAAATACGATTTGGATTAGGTGCTATTAAAGGGAGCGGTGATGCTGCTATTTCTGCCATTATAGCCACGCGCAATCAAAAAGGACCTTTTAAGGATATCTTTCATTTTATTGAATCGGTACCGCTTAAAGCCATTAATAAAAAAACGATGGAGTGCCTAGCACGTTCAGGTGCTTTTGATACTTTCCAAGGCCTGCACCGCAAACAATATGTAGCGGAAGCATCCGACGGAAGTTTTATAGAAAAAGTGCTCCACTATAGCCATGCTGTAACAAAAGAACGACTTGAGGTGGCTCAATCGCTTTTTGCAGCCAGTGGCTATAGCCAACTAAAAAAACCAATGGCTCCCGACTGCCTACCCTATGATGCACTCGAACAATTACGCATAGAGAAAGAGTTGGTAGGCTTTTATATTTCTGGCCATCCATTAGATTCATTTAAAATTGATTTAGAAAGCTTTTGCAATGCTAATAGCCAAAATATATTAACAACTGGACGAAAAGATGTCTCTATAGGTGGCATACTTACATCTGCGACCATTAAGCAAAATAGCAAGGGGCAGCCATTTGCTTTACTAACCTTAGATGACTATCATGGGACACTAAAATTCACGCTTTTTGGTGAGGAGTACTTAAAGCACAAACATTTGCTAGAAGAAGGAAACTTACTCTTTTTAACGGGTCATGTAGTGGCGCGCTATGGCGAGCAACCGATACAAACCTTTAACTTTAAACCACAAACCATTTCTCTTTTAACAACATTACGAGACAAAGCCGCCAAAGGGCTTCAGCTCACTCTACCGCAAAGTGCCATCAATACAGGGCTCGTCCAAGCGTTAGAAACCTGTTTCCAAGCACACCCAGGAAAATATCCTATTAAGCTTTCTCTGATTGATGAAGCAGAACATATAGCCATTTCTACCCAAGTGCATCACTATCGCATCGCCTTAGAGAACGCACTTTTTGCAAGATTGGAGCAACTTTCTATTGGGTTTTTACTATTTTCCTAAAAAAAATTATTAAATAGGGACAGAAGCAGAACAAAAAAATGGATGGCGGCAGCATCATTAGACAAATAAGGAATCATCTGAATTATGGCCTTTCGATCGTTGCTTGCCATTTGATAAAATATCAATCATTAAGCAAACATAAAAATATGGAACAGGAGAACAAGCAAATGCCCTTTACCTTTACGTTATTGGATGGGACTCCCTTTTACCTACGTGACGATGGAACTTCAGTAACATTGGTAGTCAATACGGCCTCAAAATGTGGCTTTGCACGCCAATTTAAAGCCTTGCAAACGCTGCATGATCGCTACCATAAACAGGGCCTTATCGTACTGGGCGTATCAGCTCAAAATTTTGGTCAGCAGGAGCTAGATAACGCATGTGACATAGCGGACTCCATCCAACATAAAGCTGGCAAGGTCACCTTTCCGATTACCCAGCTCACATCTGTACGTGGCAAAACAGCACATTCATTTTATGCTTGGGCAGCTAAGCAAGTTAGCGTTTTAGGTCGGCCAAAATGGAATTTTCATAAATATTTAATTGGTCGAGATGGCCGTCTTATCGACTGGTTTGCTTCAGCTACAGATCCCCTACACCCTAAGTTAATAGCAGCGATCGAAAAAGAATTAGGACTAGAACAGCATCAAAGCCAATTATAGACCATAGATAAACGATTGGTTGGACCAGGCTATTGAGCAGCTCTTACATGAGTAGCAACTACCATACCCGCTTCAATCGTTGTGCCTTGTTGAATAGATAGGCCAGGAAGCACTTTTGCGCCCATGCCAAGAGAGACCCCATATTCTATAGTCACTTGTGCACCAATAAGGCTACCAGCACCAATGGTTACATGGCTATGAATATGGCTTTCAGCTTCTATAATAGAACCGCTATGTAGCACACAGCCATCTCCAATAGATACACCTGGAGCTAGGCAGACCTGTGGACCAATATAATTTCCCTGCCCTAAACCCCTTCCATCTGCAATAACCGCAGATGGATGAATGGCAGATAGGATAGATCCATGATATTTCGTTGTCAACATTTCCCATAGCTGCGTCCGTTTTGCTCCATTTCCATAGGCAATAAAAGCAGCTGACTCTCCTTGCTTAAGTAGGTTAAGAAAATTGATATCATCGGTAGGACCTAAAACAGGAATGCCCTCTATTTCTGCATGATGCCATTTCGGATCATCATCTAAAATAGCATAAACAAGCATCTCATTCTTATGAAAGATATCTAGTGCCCCCTTTGTAAGGGCCGATACGCCAAAAATTAGAATACCCTTGTGCATAACATAATAAACGTTTTGTATAAAATCCAGAGATGCTGCACAAGGCAGCACCGTAGATGGCCATAAGCCCTACAAAATTAAGATTAAAAATTAACTTTAACCATTATTTCAGTCAGATCTCCTGGGTCACACCGCTATAATTTGCAGAAAATGCTTGCCATATGCCAACTATACGAATCATGCTTACAGCAACGCACCTACTTTGTTACTGTGAGGCATATTCCAGCAGCGTATGATAATACGTTTTCCATATCCCCTTATTTTCTAGAGGGATCACGGTAGTTGTAGCCGCTTGAGAAAAGAGTGGTTGATAAACCTTAGGCAATCCCCGTACAGGCTTAAGGCCACGTCTACCTGACATACCCGCATTTAAAGAGGCCAGAAGTGGCCAATGGCCTGTTTTGGTCAATGCAGAGGCGATCTCATTGCGTTTTAACTCCGGAGCATGCATAGAGATAATCATCTCATCCGCCATAAGGCTCACAGCTCCTGTTCGATCCTTCCCACTTTTACAGCTAAAATTCAGATCATATCCAGAATTAAAATAGGCATTACAAGCAGCAAATTGAGCAGCCAAATTTAGGTAAGGATTGCCACGATTTGTAACCACAGACCAGAAGTTTTTAGTCTTCTGCCACAGAGCAGGTTCCTTAGCATATTTCCGTAATTCATTTAATCTAGTAAAAGCATTTTTATCTTGTAAGTTTTGAACTTTATTTATTTTGCATTGAATATCATCATAATTTGATTTTTCATTATTCAACATTTCGCATAAACCTGGATACGCCTTTGTATATCTATCACTCGTATGTTGCAGCAATGTAGCAACCTGTTTCTGAAAGATGGGGCTTGCTGCAGACGTGTAGTCATTGATTGGGAAATGCATAAAACAGTCCTGACTCTTTGCATTCTTCAGGATACGATTTGTTTGATTTATAATATGCTTTTCCCCGATATAGCCAATTTGGGGTATGTCGAAGGTATTATTTAGGCAGCCGACCAATGGATTAAAGGCATGCGCCTTAATCTGCACCCAATTATCCTCAGCAAGCTGCTCACTAATATCATAATCTGAGTCATTGTAACAAGGAGAGGTAAAGGTAGCCATGTGTCCATAGGAGCCTATTCTCCTATCATTTTTAAAAACTTCTTTTTTATAGGCATTTCTACACCCTGGGAGATGACGAAGTTGTGTGGGCATATAATGCGCACCATCCGTCAATTTGCCTACATAAGCATCTATTAACTTCTGTTCAAATGGCTCTAAGCGCTGATACCACTGCTGAGATTTTCGCTGCACAAAAGCATTTTTTTGTGTTTGGGTTAAAGCCATGTATTTTTCATCTTTTAAAGCATATTCGCTGTCTTTCAGTTTAAACTTTGTAATTATATTATAATGGGTATCATCTAACCCTACATAATTTTCGGCAATCCGCAACATATCATTGATATATGCTAAGTTTTTGCCTTTAAGTAGATCCGTTAGCATGTCGTGTAAATGTCCTACCGTTATTTTATTGACGGAATAGACCCGATCTAGCCAAGCATCTTCCTGACGTGTAGCTTGAGCTTTGGGATATTCCTTTTGCATAAATTGCTGCGCCATTTCAATAAATTTCCCTGTTGGCTTCTGATATAGCTCACATAGCTTTTGAGCTGCTCGATAAATATTCAATATCTGAACGGCATAATCTGCGGAACCACAGCTACGTTTCTCAGCTTGCTCCGCCACCGCTCGAATTAAGGTGTCTCCGGTTAATTTCCAGGTGATGCCCTGCGTTGCGTCAGCTGCTTCCCGAAGTTTTTCAATGGCATCTTTAAAATTAAAGGAATCAGGATTAAATGCATGATCTATCCCTTTATCATTTTTTTTATTTCCATCTGTTTTATTTTTTTTATTGCCAGATAACTTCGTGTCATCTGTTTTATTCAATCTTTTATTAAAACTATTAACGTTATTAAAGCCATTAAATGGCTGAACACTGGATGATTTAGAAACACTCTTTAGATTCCCACAACGAAATGCCTGTAGCAGACAGGCCATGTACAAAGATGTAATGACCTTTAGATAATACATAGACAAAAAATCCTTAAAAACAATAAAATATATAAATACCAGGCCACTCAAAAACGAAGTGACCAGCACAGAAAAGTGTCACAGCGTGTAAAATACAATGTACAAAAGATAACTGAATCATGTCAACGGTATATATCCTTTTTTATTGCGTAATGTTATATTTTTCTATTTTAATCAAGCAAAAATAGCAGAGGGAATAGAGCATTTCGGTCAATACGCAAATAGGATAAAATCGTAATAGTTGCAGAAATAATAGAACATTATAGCCGCTATAATTTGTGCATCAAGCTTTTCATTCCTATACTTACTCCAACAGATAGATCTATCCCGTTGCAGCTACTTCATCTATAAACATCCATACCATACAATGGATATAATCGTTGGGCCAAAAGAACAAACCATGAAATTTAATCTTGCATCATCTTATAAGCCATCGGGTGATCAACCAAAAGCCATTGTAGAGCTGGTTCAAAACATTAAAAGTGGGCTCTCTAGTCAAGTTCTTTTAGGCGTCACTGGTTCTGGCAAAACTTTTACCATTGCCAATACCATCCAAGAATTGAATAGGCCTACACTGGTTATCAGTCATAATAAAACATTAGCAGCACAGCTATATAGCGAACTAAAAGCTTTCTTTCCAGATAATACCGTAGAGTATTTTGTTTCCTACTATGATTACTACCAACCTGAGGTCTATTTACCTACAAACGGCCTATATATCGAAAAAGGACTAGCCATTAATGAAGAATTGGAGCGCTTACGCCTTAGCAGCATAACCGCCTTGCTCAGTGGCCGAAGAGATATCATTGTGGTCGCCTCTGTCTCTTGCATTTATGGCTTAAGCAAGCCAGAGACATTTAAAGAAAATAGCTGCCATTTTACGGTAGGGATGCTTCTAGCCCGTAACGTACTCTTAAAGCACTTTGTAGACATGCTCTATAGTAGGAGCGATACAGATTGGAAACGTGGTAATTTTCGTGTCATGGGTGATACCATTGACCTCTTTGTTGCCTATAGTGATGTTGCCTATCGTTTTATTTTCTGGGGCGATGAATTAGAAACGATCTATTTAATAGATCCTGCTACGGGCAGAAAACTTCAAATACTCCAAGAAGTATTAATTTTTCCTGCCAATCTGTTTGTCACCAGCAAAGAAGTTTTAAGCAGGGCTATGCATCAGATGCAGCTAGACCTTGGGGTACAGGTAGCCCATTTTGAGGAAGTTGGCAAGCTAGAAGAGGCCAAACGGCTAAAAGAACGTACAGAGTTAGATTTAGAAATGTTACGGGAATTAGGATATTGCACTGGAATTGAGAACTACTCACGCTACATGGATGGGCGTGAGGCGGAAGAGCGCCCCTTCTGCCTCTTAGATTACTTTCCTAAAGATTATATAATGGTCATAGACGAAAGCCACGTGACCATTCCTCAATTTAGAGCCATGTGGCGTGGAGATAGAGCTAGGAAAATAAATTTAGTAGAGCATGGGTTTCGCCTTCCTGCAGCTATGGATAATCGGCCATTAAGGTTTAACGAGTTTGAGCAACTGATGGGCCAAGTTATCTTTGTAAGTGCTACCCCCGCTGACTATGAATTAGAAATATCTGAAGGTGCTATTGTAGAGCAAGTTATACGGCCAACAGGGTTACTCGATCCCATTGTAGATGTTCGGCCAACTACCAACCAAATACATGATATTCTATCAGAGATTGCGCATGCAAATACCCAAGGAGTACGTACCTTAGTGACCACCTTGACCAAACGTATGGCAGAAGAATTAACCGCTTACCTTATAGAGGCCAATATTCGATGTAGATATATTCATTCTGAAGTAAAAACATTAGATCGCATAGACATCTTAAACGAACTACGTAATGGCATTTTTGATGTATTGGTAGGTGTAAATCTCCTTCGGGAAGGGCTAGATCTTCCACAGGCTGCTTTAATGATTATTTTAGATGCAGATAAAGAAGGATTTTTACGTAATGAGCGCTCGTTGATTCAAACCATAGGTAGGGTAGCACGCCATCCAAATGGCAAAGTAATTATGTATGCTGATAGAATCACTTCCTCTATGGACAAAGCTATAAACGAAACAGCACGCAGACGTGCCATGCAAATGGCATACAACCTAACCCATCACATTACGCCAAGCCCTGTAAAACAAAAAGAAGGGGAACTAATCATAGGTCACACCCCTGCGTTAATCGATACATTGTCCAAAAAAATGAAAGGCTATAACGATGAAGCAAGTAACTTGCTTACAGTAGTTGAAGATAATGCAACACCCTATAACGATAAGAAAACAAAAGCCGAGCAGATAAAAATACTTGAAATGCAAATGTACAAAGCAGCTTCCAAGCTAGATTTTCTAGAAGCCGATAGAATTAAAACACGCCTAGATGGCTTGAAGCAAAAAGTCAAGAGATAAGAACATAACGCATTTTCTTACACATACAGGATTATAGATTTTCTATAAAACATTAGCAGCCTCACTATTAGCCATCTCAGCTGTTATATAATGGCTTGACAAGTATGGGAGGGATGTATTGCCTTTTCCAGTTGTCACATAAAACAGCCGTTGCAATAGCCGCATTTAAGGATTCTGCGTTGCCATATCTAGGAATGGTCACCGTCTGCGTTAAGCTCTTTCGCACACGTGGGTCTATCCCGTGTGCTTCATTTCCAATGACTAAAACACCATCTGTTGGAAAACAATACCGATATAGAGAAGTTCCAGATAGCGTTGCACCCAAAATAGGTAGATGGATCGTTGTTAGATAGTCTGCCAACTCCACATAGTGTACTTTCACTTTGGCAAAAGAGCCCATGCTGGCTTGTATAACCTTTGGATTATATAATTCCACCGTTGATGCGGAACAAAGAATCGTTTGGATGCCATACCAATCTGCTATGCGAATTATGGTTCCAAAATTACCAGGATCTCGAATATCATCCAGTGCTAAGGTGATGCCTGAGGTTAAAACTGGTGCTGTACCATTGGGCATGGCCACTACCGCCAATATATCTTGATTGGCTTCTAGTGTGCCCAAGGAGGAGAGCCATGATCCATCTGCAGTAAAACAATCGATCTCTTTGGGTAGACTAGCGCAAAAAGTTACATTTTTTGCACAAAAACTAGGCGAAACAACAATAAATTTTATCTGATAATCAGATTCTAACAATGTTTTTACACTTTTTTTTCCTTCTACTACAAAAGCATGTGTTTGCAACCTATGTTTTTTTATTGCTAATTGCCGGATATAGGCTGCTTTATTCTTACTTAGAGTAAGGTACATCATAAAAAATGTATAAATGAAAGTGAGTCTGTTGTCAGCATAGGCAACAAAAGTAGATAATTTATCTTAAATTTAGCTTTCTGTTGTGTAGTATGAAAACACAAAACTAAAATGCTATAACTTTTTACCTTTTCTATTCCCTATTAAGTAATAGGCAATAGAAAAGGTAAAAAGACTTTTCTTGATGGTTATGTGCATGGCCTAAAGCGCTTTTAAGCGCCCTGTTAATCTACTTATCTGCTACTTACTTGCAAAGTAAGTAGCAATCTATTCGATGCTGGGCTACTAAAGGGAGAACCCTTTATACACCTAACGTTATCGTGGACGTTGCCAACAGATGGTTATCGTGCTTGATTCTTAAAAAAAGAATTGCTAATCTTTTATAGATATTTTGTATTTCTGGATGCGTAAAAAATGCGCTTTAAAAAAGGTAGATTTTTGTTTTTCCAGCTTTGGAAGTTCCTGCATCCTATCTTTTTTGTGAACGTTTGCTTTTTTTGCTTAAAAAGTAAACGGAACGCAAGAAAAAGAAACATATAAATAGGCTGGTTAATAGAAAAGATGAATGCTAAAAAAATAGGCATATGGGAAATTACCTTGTATCTAATTCTTACCTTGCAAATCGCCTATCCTAGGTTAGCAACCCCCAAATTACATGCATGTGGCATGTAACGATAGTGGCTATGCACCTCGGCTTCATGCCTTGTTGCTTTAATATTAGGGATTGCTAACTTATGATAGAAAATTTAAAAGCAAAAATAGCCATGGTGACTTCAACCATATGTTTAGACTTTGAATATCCTTTAGTTTTACGTCTAAATCGGCATAAATAGTGCCGA
>JAAZTK010000487.1:0-20398 GCA_036507255.1 Megalothorax incertus
TATTACCCTATATTTTTATTACGTTTAATATTAATTGTGACTTTTCTGTGATATCATTCATTAAATGTTTTTTAATTTACTTTTTTACTTTGTAAATGTTTTATATTCGTATTACATATATAATTATTATTACAATATATGCACTACCTATAGAATATAGATACATATTAATTGTATAAATAATTATTTTATTAGGAAGAATGGATATATTATTATAAGGAGGGGCAAATTGCACGGTAATACATATATTGTATTTGTAGGTAGACTGAATTGAATAGGATATGTAATGGAAAAATTGGAGAAGAATTTTAAATCATAAATAATATTATAAAAACTCAGATCCCCAGTAAAACTTTGTCAAATCACATACATAGTAGAATGCTACACTTAGGATTAGTACCTAGTATTAAGTATATTGCCGATTTATATATTTTAGTGACTGTATTCGGGTTTCAAAACAAAGCACTCAAAAATTCAATATATCGTATTACTATTATTATTGGTCACAAATTGTTTAGGTTAAGAAAGGATTTTAAATATTTAAGTATTAATTTACATGAGCATACAATCCAATGCAATGCAGAATGATCAACCAAAAAATAATATACTATACTAATACAGATTACAGTAATACAGATATATATGTCATATATAAAAATTGTTATATTAAAATTTAAGTATTTTTGTTGGGAAAGGTGTTGGGGAATGATGTTACAAGAATAAGATAGTGAATTACTACCTCACAAATTACTACGATATATATTCTAGAGATTTTACAATTACCTGTCCATTGTTTTAAATGATTGATCTGAACAGTTTTGTCTGAAATAAATTGCACATAACTCTATTTTTTAAATGAAATAATACAATATACTACGATATAGGTATTATATGCAATTCTTAAATTATTGAATAATATTGTACTTGATAGTTTAAATTATAACGAGTATTAATATGCCCATGTTATTCTTTTATTAGGAAAAGAAATAAATGTCAAATTCGAAGAAGAATTGCATCTACCTAATTTATTAAAATACATATATGCAAGTTTGTAAGATTAGCTATAATATCAAATATGTGAAGATATTATATTATCGTAATTATTATTCTAAAATTTTAAGAATCTAGATTAAATCTAAATATAATATTAAATTGTACGAATATATTTATCGTTTAATAATAATTTGTATTTAATGAGAAATTTTGGATCTCCAAATCTTATATAAATAAACATTTATTAAAAGCGAAATCGAAATATCTATTCTTCATTTCTATATTATTTTATTTACGATTCCTAATTAAAACAAACAATTGGGATTCCTGGATAAAATTGATAAAGCAATCTTCAAAAATGCGTAGAAAAAACATTTTAGGGATTATGAGATTTCGCGTAATTTACACTTGAGATTTTTATTGTTAAGTTGCATAATGTGCTATATTGAAATAATCTTATCGGGGATTTATTGTAAAATTATGTTTGCTTTAATACGAGAAATATGAGTCATTTTGTTGCACTTTTTGCGGAATTCGCTGAAAATGAATATCTCTTGACAGTTTACATTGGCCTTTTGAATAATACCTATCCAACTAAATTGTAATAATATTATATAAGTATATTATAATACCTAGAATTTGCCTCCTCAGCACCCAGACTAATTTCTCATTTAAAAAATATCATCTCTCAATGTATTTTTTTATCAATTAATAAATTTAACACTAGCTATAAAATCAGTAAAAGCGGTCTGGAAACTACGAATAATATTTTAATTTTTTTTTATTGATATTAATCACTTAATTAACGGATATAAACAATATTGTTGAAATGTTACAATTCATATGTAATACTTTCTATGAAGAACTATCGTAAAAGGTTACTACGCTTCAGCTTATCATAATATGTATGATATTATGTTAATAACAAGAGCTTCAAGTACCATAAGTCCTATAATAAAGAGCTTCTACTATTTACTAATAAAACAATAATTTTCTAATTTGTAACAGGTATATTAATTAATTGTATACTATAGTATACAAGTTAATTGTAATTCATAATTTAAATTTTAAAATTGGGATTTTTTCAAGTAGATTATTTTCGAAATAAGCGGATTTAAAACATTAAAATTTTTTATGATTTTTAAAGAGATCATTAGAAAGAGAGATAATATCGTAGGTATACGGAATATGGATATCAGTAGATTATTAAGTAATGATACAGTATTGAGAAATGGGGCAAGAAAAGTCAATTTGAATCAAACAATCAATTAATTATTACTTAAATCATAGGATAACAGTTGTGTAATATTTCCATCAAAAATCAATGAAATTTAAAGAATATACCACGATAGATAATGAATAAATTAATAGATCTATTCTAAATAATTATATCCAACACTAATTTAATTAGAACAACTAATTAAATTAAATTAATAACTAGTCTAACAGTAAATAGTGTAGAGAAGGTATATGTAATACCTAGTTAATTAAGGAATTCATTTCAATTTCTATCCTTGAGCATTATTTCTCTCCTCATCACCCTCCTCATTAATCTCATCGTCATCATCTTCAATGAAATCACCCGCAACTTCTTCATTATCATCCCCCGAGGTATCCTCATCATCAACCGGTACGTAATACACATCTTCATCCTCCTCTTCTTCCTCTGGCTCTTCCTCAATTACGACCAAGCTATCAAAATCTTTTTTAAGCCATGTGTAATTCGCAATGTCATAGGTAATCCTTGGCCATTCTGCTCCCATAACTTTTTTCAATCTTATGATCGTATTAAGGCCATAACATTTAACCTCGATGTCCGTTGGGGCTACTTTTCCGTAGAGGGAAAGGTAAAATCCGAATCCAGGTGGAGAAATTGTTTTAAAAGCCAAATCTCGCTTATTATCTCCGAGATTGATCTCACAATTATGAATGTCAGGGACAAGGATCTTGAGGATTATGCGTTTATCCCCGAGAAAGGCCCATTTCACCTCACAAGCCCTCACATCCGACAAATCCATTAGATTCTGCCCTCCAAATTGAGGGGATAAGATCGGAGGGGTTGAAACCTCATTTGAGCTATGAGCTTCATTCACCGGAGCTCCCTCAATTGCCCTCACATTGCCTCGTGAGACTCCTTCTTCGTACTTATCTGTTAGTATAACCGAAATTAATGAACTTAAAATTTAAGAGGGAATTCCCATAAGATTACAATACCTTTCATTTGCATCAAGGGTTCCATTCCCATATGACTTAGAAAAGATTTCGATCCAGACCCCATTTGAAAGTCCCAAATCTCGTCAAACTCCTCCAAAGTTAAATTCTCATCAATAAGGCCACCCGTGGCTCCTTCTTCTTCAGGGATGATAGGAAGCTTCTTCCATTTGGAATATTCACTATTTTTATTCAGAGTCACCAACCCTTTTTTAATCAAGGTATCCACAATGTCCACTCCGTCAGAGGTCAGTATAACTTGATAGCTTTTTATCCCATAATCTCCTACTCCTTGCTTAGCATATGGCTATAGTAGAAAAAAACTCAATTAATTTTTTTAAAATCCTTTAAATATTTAATATTGTACCATTGCTAATATCTCAAAAGACGCTTCGAATGTATCCTGAAGAGTAATAAAAACTCTTCCCAATTTTAAGGGCTTAATAGTAAAACTTTCAACAATGGAGAAAGATATTGCTTGGAATGGGAGCTGGGTAATGAATTTCCGCTTAAGGGGGAATAGTTCGGATTTGCGGAGATCTCGGGTGATCCCTTGGTCAACAAAAAGGGTTTGATAGTAAGACTCTCCTTTACGCTCCATGATTTTCGTAATAATAGCTCGAGCCCAGCATTCATTGAAAAATCCAGCTACAGCTTGCCCCTTTTTGAATTCCAGATCTATCATATCAAAATTCTCCTTTGAATCCTCAATATCTTGATTTAAAGCCGTGTTCAAGGCTTGTAGTTGATTGTTGAATTTTTTCAGCACCCCAAGAATCTCATGGCTCGCTACATTGGTCACAATTATCTCACAGCTGATGAAAGATTGTCCAAGAGTGTTGACATCCATAAATGCCCATTGATAATTCTCCTTATCGGTAGCAAATTCCGGTCCTAATGTCCCTGAATTTAAAAAAAATGCATTTAACTTCAGATATTTAAAAATAATATTTTTAAAATTAGATTCTTACAAATGACAATCTTCTCCTTGCTCTTAAGTAATTGTGGGATGGAGATGCCCGCTTCCTCACACATCCCAAGTAATTTCTCAATTTGAATTCCACCATCAAAAGTTGCCAATCTGTTGCGGAAACTCTGTTTGATACTTGAACCGATTGAGCTCGACCCACTTCCATCTGGATTGAATTCTACCATTGGATTAACCCACACAATTCTTCCGGATACCAATTGAATCTAAAAATGTAAATAAATTCCAAATTATAATAAAATAATTGAATAATTATATGCAAGGTGATGCATTAAAGTTTACAACCTTTGCCAGAACCGTTTTCCTCTCCGTTTCAATCCTCGCTGTTGAGATATGTTCAGTTCTATAAGAATCTTCACCGTAGAGAGGCTTAAGTCCAATGAGGATCATATCAATTGACATTGGAGGGATGCTAATGAACTTTTGAGGGAGTTCAAGGACTTGTATAATCTCAATATCCACCGTATACGATTTCCCAATGTCAATACAATACACCTTGATTGACCCTACAAATCCGTTAATATTTCTTCCACAAATCTGAGTCATTCTGCCTCGAAGGAAACTCTCATCTCGGTCTCTGAACGCAAGGTACATTCCAGGAGTAAATGACGCTGGAATAATCCTAATTTAAAAGAGTTTAGATATTATTCTACAATATTTACAGATGATTCTCGCATCAAATAAGAACTTACCGATTTTTCTTATCCTCAAAATACAAATTCATTTCTGCTTTGAGATTCTCCAATTTCTCCTCATATGAATCCCACTTTCCCCGCTTTCCATCCTCTCCAATTGGTGAGTATTTTTTTACAACGCCGGTGAATCTACTCGGTGAATGACAATGTACAATACTAACTACAATCTCTCCAGTTTGAGGAACAACGAGTACATCAGGCTCAAATTCATCTGGATTGAAAAAATGACGGTATTGGCAGGACTCGGATAGGTGACATGAGCCGTGTTGTTTGACGTTATCGCAGAGGTTCATTTTCGACTCTGCTTCCCGTTTTGCCTAGAATTTATTAAAGAAAAATTTAAACTGTAACCCGCGGGGTTTAATACGGATATATTGTAAATATAAAGAACTGAACCTTTTGCGCCAAATCCAAGAGTTCGGATGAGATTACGCAATTTGTCTTTAAAAGGTATTTTGTAATGTTGTGAATCCCTTCCTCTTCTTCCGCGAGAAACACGTATGAAATCACCTAAAAAATAAATAATCAGGGATTTTAAATACAAGAAAAATGAAAGTCCAATTTTGATGTGTAAAAAAATAAAAATTTCCAACCTACCTTTGGCTTTTCCTCGTCTGAGGGAAGCATATCCCGAATATAATCCCACATAAGATAGAATCGCTCGCCAAAAACTTTCCGGAATGGAATATCAAAGTGAATGAGGCGAGTGGCACGGCTAAAAGTGAGGTGGCGGGTAGTCTCATCAGAGCAAATAATAATTTCACGGCTGTATGTCCCAATTTTGGAAAGTGTGTGAAGCAAAGCTGAAATTGGATGGAATATTATTTATTAATATTTTAATACAATTTTGCAATATAAAAGGATTTACATACATTCATCGGTGTAAGTATCGTCTTCAATTAATACAAGTTTAGAGGGAACCCCTCCACGATCCAACGTCTTCTTAATCAATCTGCATTGCTCAACATCTTTGCTCAGAATAAATGTACATTGGGTTTGCTCTTCCTTGTTTTTCAGCAGTTCTGGCAATTAAATAATTTATTATTTGATAAATCCTGTATTTAAATTTTAAATAAAATTAAAAAATTACCGATAAGATTACGCAGCTTTTGGTCGGAGGGCATCAGGTGTGCTTTGATTTGTATTTGAGAAAAAACAAGAATCTGGAAAGGGTCTCTGAAATACGATAATACAATACATGTTGAAGTGCTTTAATTAAAAAAAGTAAAAAATTACTTACCGAATAAGGAGCACAGGGTTGCTACAAATATTTTGGTAGGCGTCTTCCAATTCAGTCGTCCATTCCTTGGCACAGAGGATAATTTGCAAGGGAGTGGTGAGTACCTTCAATTGTGTAGCATAATGTTTCATCAGAGCAAGGATCTTGAGTACTTGGGGAAGCTTTGTTTTCAATAGGATGTCAGCATCATCAAATATTAGATAAACGAGTCTGTTTGTTAATATATTAAATTAAAAAGCTATTAAATTATAATTAAAAAGCAATTCAATTTTGCAATGAATTTAATATCCATACCTGTCAAAATAGAGTAGATCTCGATGCTGAGAGTTCTCGTGTAAAGTCATCAGACCATCAGCAGTGCAGAGAGCAAGGTCAATCCTGTTTTTGGAACAAGCTCCTTCATGGAAAGGTATCATTTTATCAAGAATGTCTTCTCGCCTTGCATTCTTGTCATATTTGTCAAAATTATGATATCTATTTTTGTCAAAAAGGCATTCGAGGAGCTCTTCAATCTTCCGCCCTGAATCATATCCAGAGGTGACAATAAGTGCCAATGGACCTTTACCTTCCAGCTGAAATAAATTAGCACAATTGAATTTAATTAGTTAAATATACAATCTATTATTCAATGGTTTTTTAATGGTACTACACAAACCCTATTGTGGTTCTCTGGATCTACCAAAAGTTCTCCAATTACGGGGACAAGGTAGGCGAGTCTATTCTGTACCAGATTATTATCAGTCCCGACGATGATGGTGTTCCTCCTGTCCATGATGAATCTCCAAGAATATCTCATTAGTGCCGTCGCCTCCTCTTTAATGCCAAGATCTTCAAGGCCCTACAAAGTTGATAATTTACAAGGTTTCAGATTTTAAAAAATCATTTTTTTTACAAGTAAACCCTGACCAAAAATAAAAGCTACATAATGACTAATTAGAGCAAATAAAGATATATTAAATGTTGCAATTAAATTGGGGTTTTTTTGCCTTACTTGCTTTAAAATCGCGGCGCGTTTGTGAACATAATACTCGAATTTGGCGAGGCTAGGGATTGGAGAGCTGTCCGAGTTGACGCCCCTTGTGAGGACGATGGGACGGATGTGTTTTGAGCAACAATCCTCCATTGTGTCACAATTTGTAAATAGAAACAATTAAAATTTTAAAAAACAATTAAAAAATAAATCCGGCGTGCACTGTTTTTAAAAAGGACCTCGGGTGCAAGTTTATTGCAAGTCCGCAAGAGGCCTTCCCTTTGTTTGCATTGATTAATCGAAAAATAATTTAATCTTGAATTTTGATTTAAAAGTTGACATTTTGGTGATTTGACCTCGTCACTCTAATCTCCCCGTTGACCTTGACATTTTGTCCATCCTTTGTAGGCGTTTTTGAAAATGAATCTGTCAGGAATTCAACAGGAAGTTGGAGAGTCCCCCAAAAAGGTACCAAAGAGAAAGAATATCAATTCTAAAAAATAAAACCTAGTTTATTTTATTTAATTAATTTCATTTTAAATATACAGGTATGTGCCGTGTGTCAAGCTCCAGCTGATAAATCCTGTGGTGCATGTCACCAAATTGATTATTGTTCTGCTGATCATCAAAGGTAATTTGAAAATAATTTGAAATTCTAATTTAATTATTAAATCATATTGCTCATTGCTAACAATTTTAACAATTTTACATTTAATTTATAGTACCTAATTTGCAAATTTTTATTTGTTTTTTAAAATTCCAGGTCTCACTGGAAGGTGCACAAGAAGGATTGTCTTCCGATTAAGATTGTCAGTTCGCCCGAGCTTGGACCTCACTTTGTGGTCACCCGTGACCTACCTCCTGGGACTCTCCTCCTCACTGAGCTTCCGGTTCTCGTGAATCCTTATAAAAATATTGATGATCAATCCTGTATTTCATGCCGCTCATTCCTTCCATCGAAGCCGTGGACCTGTTTAAAATGCTCAACACCCTTCTTTTGCAACCAATCCTGCTCAATGGTACCCCTCAAATTAATTATATTGTGCAATAATTCGATATATTTGACCATAAATTATGCTCTTGGTTTATTTCTTTTCAGAATAAAATCCATTCAGAGGCTGAATGTAGCATTTTATCGAAATGCAGTGCAGAGCAAAAAGAAAAAATTTGTAACACTGCTAACATGATGGTGAGTTACCTCAGAGGGATACATTTGAAAAATACTGACCCTCTCACTTGGGGAAAGGTGTTGGAGTTGCCTGGAGCGTACCAACATAAGCCTGGAGATTTGGATGATAATGACAAATGGTTTATCCGAGAAATTCTTCCCTTTCTCGGGGATATGGGTGTGGGATATGAAGCGGATATTGCAAAATTGAAGGGGATTGACCAGCAAAAAGGGATTGGGGATCAGAGTGAAGAAGGACATGGGTAAAATTAAATAATTATTATTTTATTCTTTAAATTATAGCTAATAATGCTTTTTTTAAACACTGAATCAAATTAAAGGGAGAGTGATCTTATCTATTTGAGAGCTAGCAACTTTGTCCAAAATTGCTTCCCAAACTGCACTCCAATAATTGGCAAAGGTCCGGAATTCAAGCTGGAAATACGGTCAACTGTGGGGCTCAAAAAGGGTCAAATCCCCTCAATTGATTATATACGAATATCCAATGGGGTTGGGGCAAGTTATCGACAACACAGGCAGCTTGATGTTAAAGGTGCTTTGTGTATTTGTCCAAGGTACGTGATATTTTAAACTACTTAATACAATGATTTGTACAACTCAAACTATTACAGATGCACGGATCCGACTGGAACAGATCTTGGTACGATGCTATCGGCCGTCAAATGTTTAGAACCGAATTGCGAGGAGGGGTATCTACTTCCAGTGAACGTCGAGGATATGGCGGAGAACGCTCCTTGGCGTTGTAACCGGGCTGATTGCAAGGGGAAGGGGTCCACTTGGAAAGCAGTTGATGACATGATCCAAAAATTGAATAATTGTATGTTATTGTTCATCTCGGAATCTAGGGGTATTGATATGGAACAAACGGTAAATATTTTGGAGTCCTTCAAAAAGTTCCTACATCCAAACCACTGGCTGATCCTCGGGATCAAAAATCTAAAGATTGATAAAATATTACCAAATATGGATGAAATTGAAAATAAGAAAGGAAAATTATCCATACCAGAAATCCAGCTGTACATTTCAATGATTGAAGACGTGTTGAAGATGACCGAGATAATTGCACCCGGGCTCAGTATTGTTAGAGGTATTTCTTAGGGTTAGAGGTTATAATATATTTATTCTCAAAAATGTATTAATTCTATATTGTAGCTCGCCTCTGGAACAATCTTCTTACTCTTCTTGTGCCAAAATTCGCTGATATCAAGTGTGGGCAAGACTCGTGCGATAAAGAGATGGAAGAAGGATTTAAAAAGAGGATAATTGAAGCTGTGGGCCAACTCCGTTTAATTGCAAAATTCTATCCAGAGTGTTTTTCAACGGAATATGACGAAATTATGAAGGCATTTCTACCTGAACTCCAACTCTAATTTAATACTCGTACGGACTAATGTACTATACATACGAGTACATGTCTATTTCTGATTAGCTTATATCAAATTGGCAAACTTTGATTTGAAAGAAAGATTAGGTTAATTTATTATTAAAATCCATTATACGGATATTGTACTCAAATGTTTATATTGTACTTTCTACTACGATACTTTATCTAATTAACTATCTAATTTATGATTTTATAATAATAGACAGTAAATGTTAAATGACTCGTCGTGAAGCTCGTAATTAAGGAAAATATAGTTATAATCTAGGACTAGGTAAAAAGGGTCTATAATGCATCTTTATAAAGGGTCTATAATGCTGTAATAGGGGTATAATAGACTAATAGAAGTAAATATAATTACAAATTGTTAATTCATCTCGGAGAAAGATGTGATCTATAATTCATTTTGATCTTTACAATTAATTAAATAAAAAAATAATTAATAAAAAGAATATCAATTTATAAGGGCGAGAAAGAAAACGGTGTTTTAAAAGAACTTAGGATTAGATTATCAATATGGATCAATATCATTAATTGCAATGCAATGCTCTTTTAAATTAACGTTTGGTAAAATATATAATTTACGTTCAATTTATTTATTTCCTATTTACTCATTAAATTCAATTATAAATAATTCATTCAAAATTCTAATTTACATTAATTCAAATACATAATTGATAATAAATTGATTAAATATTATACAATCCAAAACTTGTCTGAACTCTCAAACCTTTCTTGATCCCTTTAATTTGTAGGTCTACTAATTTAAAACTTGAAACATTAATAGCTTACGATTAATACCTATACTGATAGACTGATACATAATAGTGGATTAGATTGGGATTTAATTTTAGATTGACTGGAATTGGAGCTAATAGGTAATAATTATTTAAATATTTTAGTTTGGCATCCAGAATTCCAGGTCGAGGGCACACTTAACTAGCAGCATTACAATGCAATGGTGCAACCATTATATATATATTCAAGTATCGTTGGGTGCAACAAAGCTTCAAATTCAGAATTTAGGGATTTTTAGCAGGTGCACGTGGGGAAATCAAAAAGAAGAGTTGCGTCATTTTTTATTTGAAAAAGACTTTTGCTAAAGTCATTTTGGTGACCTGACACGTCACATTCATTCAAGTTGACCTCCAGCAACTTGTCCACCCTTTGTGACCATCGTTTACAATGGATATGTCTGGGATTCGCGATTCCCTTCCGGAAGTTGGAGAGCCTCCCAAAAAGGTACCCAAAATTCATAGTACTATTCAGTAGTTCATTTAACATTAATTACTTAATTGAGACGAATTATACTTAAAATAAACTTGCTAATTATTCAGGTGTGCTCTGTTTGTCAAATCCCCTCCGAGAAATCATGCTCTGCTTGCCACAAAGTGTTTTATTGCTCCGCTGAACACCAAAAGTAATTTAGTCAAATTCAAATATAATTTTACAAAATTATTTAACCATAAAATTGGTGATTATTGGGAATTTATTTTTAATTTTCTTTTTTTAATCCTTAAATTAAAGTTTTCTACAATTAAAATGAATGAATCATTATTAAAATAGCTAAATAGTTAATGCAGCAAATGATTAATCAATTAACTTTGTAAATTTTTTAAAATTTCAGGTCTCATTGGAAGGAGCACAAGAAAGATTGTCCTCCGATTCGGATTGTCAGTACACCCGAGCTTGGACGACATTTCGTAGCGACCCGCGACCTCCCTCCTTGGAGTCTCCTCCTTACTGAACTTCCGGTTCTTATCAACCCATTTGTAACCGATGATGATTGCCTGAACATTTCCTGTATTTCTTGCCGATCAATTCTTCCATTTGAACCGTGGCCCTGTTTTAAATGTTTAACACCCTTCTTCTGCAACCTATCTTGCTCAATGGTACCCCTCAAATGCTCAAATTATATTAATTACTTTTATTATTAAACACAATAATTTTAATTTATTTCAGAATAAAGTCCATTCCGAATTCGAATGTGGGATTCTATCAAAATTTACTAATGAGGAGGAAAAAGCTAAGCTTTACTGCCCTCCAAACCTTATGTACCTCCGAGCCATTGACTTGAAGAATAAGGATCCAGAGACCTGGGCCAAGGTGTTGGAACTTCCTGGAACGAAGCAAATTAAGCCTGAACATGCGATTGAGAATGACAAGTGGTTTATCCGAAAAATTCTTCCGCTTCTCGGGGAAAAAGGACTGGGCTTTGAAGCTGACATGGTCAAGTTGAGAAAGGTTTACCAGCAAAGTGGTTTTTCAGTGAATACCTCTTACTCGATTACTCGTCAAGGGTGATTTTTTATATTACTTCTAATCATGAAAAGTTCTTTAAACTAATAATGTCGTTTACTTTTGATATCTATAAATTAGGGTGACTCAGGCTCTTTATTTGAAGGGTAGTAACTTTGCTCAAAGTTGCTTCCCAAACTGCACTCAAATAATTGGACAAGGCCCCGAATTCCAACAGCAATTACGGACCACTGTCGAACTTAAAAAGGGGGCAATCCCTTCCATTGTTGTATCAGGGCCCTCTTATTGGGTGGGAGCAGTAACCCTACAGCATTTAATCCATACTTGTAAAAATTGGTGCATTTGTCTTAGGTAATATTTTTAATTTTTAGCTAAAAAAATCCTAATTTTTAATTAATATACATGCAGATGCACGGATCCGAGTGGAACAGAGCTTGGTACGATGCTATCTGCTATCAAATGCACTCAACTAGATTGTAAAGATGGATATCTACTTCCGGTGGACGTTAGGAACATGGCCGAGAACGCCCCTTGGCGTTGTAACCGGGCTGATTGCAAGGGGAAGGGAAGCATTTGGTCGGAAATTAAAGAAATTACTTCAAGATTTGAGGGTGACATTGCCACATTTCAAAAGAGGGTCCCTCTCGCAGATGTCGAGCAAACGAAAGAGTTTTTGGAGTTGCTCAAAAAGAGACTGCATCCTCACCATTTCATTGTCCGTCAATTGGAAAGGGAGTTGACTATTGGGCTAAATTGTGAAATGATGAAAGGGAAATTCACCCTTCCTCGGATTGATCTACACATATCGATGATTGAGGACATCCTCAAAATGATTGAAATTGTGGATCCTGGATTAAGTTCCATGCGAGGTATGCGTTTGCATTTTTTAGAAATGTTAAAAGTAGTAATTTTATTTTTCTAGCGTGTTTTTTGGCTATGCTCTTCAATGGGCTCAACGTGAGACTTTTGTGGTATCCTGAGGGTCAGAGGACTGTAAAAAGAGACCTAATGGAGAGGACTATCCAGGTCATTGACCAATTGGTGCCCTTTGCAAAATCATACCCAGATATTCAAACCCGTGTCAATACAGATTATCAAAGGGAAAGGCGAGGAGAGCTTCAAATGGCATTAAATTCAGCTATTAATTAAATTTACATACTTATTATTAATTAATTGGGTAATCCCTAAAATTGTTTCATTTCAATTGATTATTATAAAAATTATAGATTATTTAAATAGCCGTACATCTTGGGATTTCGAATCATATTTAGTAAATATTTCATCAATATAATATGATAATTTCCATTATTGCAATTTGCAATATAATTATTTAAATTGGGTTTTGTACTACTACAATATAATTTACTTCTAATTTATTTCCTTTGTCATTTAATTCTAAAATTATAACTTATCGTACATTCATTCAAATATTTGATAATTTATGAAATAAACAAAAACTTTTCTGAACTAAGTAAATCAAAAAGAAGTTCTAAATCAATTTAATGAAATTCGAATAGGCTTTCCCTAGCTTAGTAATCGATTAATATAAATGAAATTCAAATAATTAACTAATTCTGAGTCTGAATTGATTTGAAATCCAGGAGTGTAAATACAAAGTATGTATATTAATTTTAAATTATCTGAATTTTTTATTCGATTATCAGCCAATTTGATCAATTTTACAATCTCATCTAGGTAATTACTAATTATGAAATTAATTGTAAACGCGGACAAGATGAGTGAAAAAATTTAAAAAATAATAGTGTACATTTTCAAATTACAACTTATATTATGTATAACAAATATGATTTAATTAAAGGAATAATCCTCCTCCCTCTTTCCAAATTGGACTGAAAATGGGAAATATCGGACGAATTCCTCCTTGATTCCATTCTCCATCTGTAGTAAATTAAGATTTTCAACATTTGGCAATTAAACATATATTTCTGTATTTAAAAATATAATGGCCTTACCCGGAGCCCAATGAATTTAATATAGGTCAAATTGAGCTGTTTGGCTTCACTAAACCAACTCAGATACTCCGTGACGATCTCCTGATGATTCTCGAATTGCCAATCATCTTCATCTTCATAACTTTCTCCAGTCGGTTCTTGCACATACGGTTTATATCCAACTCTTGAGTAGTCCTCAATAACAAGTGTCTCCAGCTCTAAATTAATGCAAATTAAAATATTAAACAAGGCTTTAATCAAATTATCAAATTATTCTTCGAGAATGACTTACTCTTGAGATGGGACAATTTGAGAGGTGATCTGACATATTTGGTTTTCAGTTCACGAATAGAATTAGACCAGGGGATTCTCACTTTCTCTAGAACATCGCTAGGGACGCGTAAATAATCCACAGATCCAATCAAAGATCCATAAAGCAGATCCCAATTTCCCCGTGACTCTTCGTTCCAACGGATAATTTGGATCCAAACATATGGTTGTCCTATCTCTAGTCGTTTCAAATGAATCTTTGAATCTCCAGCCTCTTCAACTCGGTCAGGATTATTTAAAAAAATATTCATTGAGCACTCCGAGTCCAATTCCATATTAATCAAGCAAGGGAAGTAGAATGGAAGTGAACGTGTGGTTTCAAGTAATGAAAATGCAAGTGTCCTGTTTTGATTTGCAATCCCCATTTCAAGGCGGTGGTGGAAAGAGAGGGTGTGGAGTGCTTGGAAGACTGGTAGCTGGATCTTGCCATATGTTCCAACTTCAGCTCCAATTTCATCCTCTGGCCCAGGCCAAGAGCAGCGAAATTCCAGACGTAAATTAAGGGTGGTCAGAGTTGAGGATTGAGTAGCAAAAAAGTGGGACAAGTTGAAGCAAATGGAGGGAAGATTTCGAGCAAAAGAAGCGGTGTCATCATCGCCCGAGTCAAGTTTCAGCCCTAAATCCAGTAGTTTCATTCCCTTTTCCACCAGAGTCATCAGCCCAGCTAAATATCTGAGCCAAAAATTAGTACAATGAATCAATTGATTGCATTTATATTTAATACAGTTGTATACAATTTGTATAGATTTTTTAACATACTTTAGAGCAATGCTAGTTCCTTTAAATCCTCCATCAGATCCTCTAGCGAATATATCATAAGGTTTTACTCCGACATCAAGACGAGTCAGTCGAGTTGGATCTAAGCCAGGAAACGAACCAATATCAGCTCCAGGAAGAGTGGTAAGTGCCAGAGAAGTGATGTGGCTACGCCCCGAGCCTTCACGAGCTGAAAATCAAATCCCGCATGCATTACAAGTTAATAATTAAATAGGTTAAATTAATAATTAAATAATTAAATATTAAAGATAAATTACCTAAAATTGATTTGAAGAATTCAGTAAGCTCTTTGCCCAACTCTTTATTTACTATGAATAGTTTTTCCAATTTGGGAAGAACTAGCTCCTGTTCAGGTGTAGGCCAATTTGGGGAGCGGGGTTCAAAGGATCCATCATAGGTAGAAGTAGGTCGTAACATTTTGATGTCCTTTAAATTGGGCCCAACCAAGCTTAGGAAATACTTGAGTGCGGGTTGGATAGTTTCGAAATGTGGATTGTGAGGTGTGATTAATTCCACTCCGTATATGTGATAAGCTGAGAAAAAGGCAGAGGTATGACCCTGGAGAATCTTGAGGGATTCGGGGATATTGAATTTGAAGGAGCGGAACAGTTGAGGAATTGATCGGGTATCCTTCAGAAATTGAACCAATTCTTCGACAGCCAACTTTTTGGAGGAGGCAGGGTACCGATTTTTCCATTCAAAATCTATTGCCTTTAGCTTGCCCTGTTAAAAATTACAGGAAAACAATACTTAATTTTCAAATATCTAATTAAATGAAGTTTACTTTTAATGCCCTCTCCTCCAGTTCTTCCATGTTCATCTTGTCCCAAAGTACACATATTTTGCGGAGATACTTGAGCTGAGCCGCATTGTCCACCTTCTTTAACAGTTTTCGCAAAATCTTTTACAATGCAAATGAAATAATGTTTTTAAATGTCGTAATTTTGAGATTAAAAGAAATCTTACGGGTTCGACGAGAAATGGATTTTTTGCATTTGAATCTTGGGAAGATGTGGATGATCCTTCATCAGTCTTTGACATAAAAAACCAATTATTTAAAAACTTGAACTCAAAATGAAATTGCGATTTTGTGAATATTTGAAAATATTTAGTTAAATGCAAATATTGCCTACCTTGACCTTTCGTTTTTCTATCCCTTGACCTTTGACCTCACCATCTGACCCCTTCATTTTATCTTTATGTCTGAAAATTGATTTTTTAAGGTTTAAATTTTAAAAACTCTTTGAACGGATTACCTCAAACTCCTCCTCTTCGGCATTTTTCAAGGTTGAACTTTGGTGTGTCCAACTCTAACTCGAAATGATGACAAATTAATTGTTTTTAACTAATTTGAGCAATATTAATTGAATTTTATTCAATTTTAATTTTTCGATAAATTAAAAATCGTTTTGAAATGAAAACTTCAAAATACATGGGCAGGAAATAGCTTCATATAATTTTTTTAAAAATCAAACGTTTGCAAAACGTTTGGCAATGGCATTTTCAAAAGTTGCATTGCATTGCATTGCAAACTGCGTCATAATTAATAAAGTAGGTATGAAACACTGAACTGAGACAAAGCGGGTCGATTTTTACTCCGTAAGATAATTGCAATGAATTGCATTTGCTTTTTAAATACCATTTTTTGATTAATTAAAAAAATAAAAATTATTCATAAGATTATTTAGAAAAAGCTAGTCAGTTTATTTATTATAAAGATGGAGAGAATACAATGAAATATTGCATAAATTCAAAATAAATCAATTCCTATTAAATAAATTTAATTTAGCATACATGTAGATTTAAGTATTTTAGAAGAACCTTAAAGAAGGAAACATAAATTAATACATTATTAAAAAAAATACATAGATATATTTTTTAAGTGCCTACTTATTTAAATCACCTAATACGATATGTATAAATAATAGGCTTATTGAAAGTTTATTTTAAATAATTAATTAGTACTACTATCAGGTAGGAAATATAGGAAATCTTTTAATATTAATATCTCAGATTCTGGATTATAATTGATTGATAATTTATGAAAATTAGAGACGTATGATTGGTGTTGAAAACTCTAGACTTTTAAATTATTTGTTTAAATTAATTATTTGAGTTTCTACATGGTTAATTGTGCATTGCATTTATAACTTTAGAGAGTCTCCGCTCCTGAATCGGTTGAACGTGATTCTCCGGAAGAGGAATTCGCCGGGGTTGTAGGCTGGAATTGGCCGTAAATGTCTTTCATCAGATCTTGGATCACTCTCCTCCTCTTGATCTTGCTTTCCGTTAATCCGACAGGGATTTGAATCTCCTTCATCTTTAACACCCCAACATGTACATCCCAAATCCTTTGTTTCTTGATTTATTAATAAACAATTAATTAATTAAAAGAGTGAACAATTTTAATTAATAATTAATAAATATGTACCTCATTGAACTCGAAAAAATGGACAGCAAGATTTTGATTGAAAGCCTCCTTAAAAAAGAATTTGCTCGCCATTTTGAGGTCATCCAAGCTGAGGTTATTTTTCATGGCGAGACGGCAATGAATGGCCTGAGCGTCAAATCTGATATATTCCGAAGGAAGAGTGTACATTTTGGACTCATGGACATCCAGAACGTCACCAAAATCAATCAATCGAACCTTTGGAAGGAGATTTACTTTTAAATCAAGTTTACAAATAGATGATTTTTTTAAAAATATACCCTCCATGTCCCCAAATTTCCCATGACCTTTGCCAGAATCTTTGCCCGATGCCGCTCACCATCCTTATAAACAGCTGCAGCAACCCAAAGTCCAGGTCTTGGCCATCCCACCTTCCCACTCGTTTTTGGACATGCAACCCTGCGTGTTAAAAATTTGGAATTAAAAACCTTTTGTTTTAAATTAAAATATTTTGTAAACTAAACTGTAACTCTTGTTGTTTCTCCTCCAGACTATCCCAGTTGGGCACCAAGTTGAGGTAAAAGTCATTTATACTGTTGAACATGCCGAGGAAGCACTCGAGGAAGTTACCCTCGACAATTCGAGTGTTTAATGACACGTTGGAGCTTGTACCACTTGAAATCGGGCTTAGGGCCAGGCGATTACATGCACGAGTCAAAGTTGTCTCGGAACTCATCTGAAATTATTAAATTTTGGTAACAATTATTTTTTTTAAAGTTTTAATTTCGAATGGAATTACGACGTTCGTACATTTTGAGAATTTAAACCTGGCAGGATTCTGAAACTTGAGGAATTTGAAGACAAATAAATTATTTACCACTTGGAACAGTATTTACATAATATAATAATAAACTTACCAGTGCAGTGCAGCAAAAATTAATTAAGTAATTAAAAATTAGAATCAAAAATGTCGAGTTGACGTCGAGAGCCGAATACGCGGGTAAGCAAAGGATTCAGCCAATATGTGCCGCTGGGTGCAACTTCAAAAAAATATTTAATTTTTGACATTCCACAGAGCGAGGATTAAATTGGAGCCATCGGTATTTTGATAAAAATTCATTTATTTTAATTTGAAATGAAAAATCCTATGGGTTAACTTATCGATATGTCTTACACATTTTATGAAATTTTTAGAATCTAAAAAAAATGCCATCATGGTTTAATTAGGGTTTAATTATCGGCAAAAAATCCAAACATATAGGTTAGTCCATAAGGACAAAAACTGGTTAATTTAAGTGCAAATAATCCAATATAATCCAAAGATGTCAATGACCCCAAGTGCAGGTCACTATGTTGTAATGTATTATGATTTTTATTTCTGCGCAAAGCTGCGCCTTTTTCTTAATTCGATCAATTAAGATTAAATTGCGGTATAGGTATATCCTACCATATGGTATCTCGGATATAGGGTATAGGCCCATAGGCGGGTTGTTTACAGAATTTAGGCTCTCAGTTCGGGGTGAATTGCGAAATACCAATGACCATAATATAAGCACCGGTCTGTGCATTCCAAAAAATATATTTTTAAATAATTAATTAATTGTACAATAATTACATTCTCAATTGCGTCAGTTAGAGTACAAATTTGTGACATTCCAGCGCCAATCTCTCTATTTTAACGACCTCATTTGACCCAGTGTACTCGTATTTTTTAAGTATTTATAAAAAGCCGAACATTTGTTTAAAAATTGTTTGTTGACATTTTTTTAAAAACACCTTTTAATTCATTCTCAAAGCTATTAATTAATTAAAAGATTTAAATACAGATCCAGTCACTAATTGCTAGAATAAAATAATATAAAAGCAGCTCACAAAGTGCTCAAGAAATTAAATAACATAGCATAGTAATTCAATTAATTTGCTCACCTGTTGCTCACGGCTCGGGCTATCTCTGCAGATGTACCTGTGACGAGGATTTACTACAAGTACCAATTATTAGCTAATTAATCAATTGACAAATACTGGAAGCAGTGGACACTTTGCCACCAAACCACCCCGTAAGTAATTTTGATTGATATATATTTTAAAATAGGTTTTAAACTTTAATGGTATGTAATATATTTTTTAAAAATAACTTTGTATATTTTTTAAAAATAACTTTGTATATTTTTATTCCAGGTACGCGGATACATGACATGACATAGGTCCTAGGAGGACAAGGCTTTAATCATCTAATGTGGCTGATGAATATTTTACCCGATAATCCAAGCTCATTCAAACTCAGGTAGGTTAAATAATTTCCTATTATCATTATTATTTTTGCAAATTGAAGATTATGGTTGGTTTTGTGGTGTGTGGACGACCACCCACCTACTTTTGCTTAAATTATTGAAAATCCAAAAGAGAGGCTGTGAATTTGCGAAAAAGACATTCACTAAAAAACCTGATTAGCCAACTTGTGCCACCACCACCAACAGTATTGGATTCAAATATAATGCTAATTGTGTTTTCAAATCGTGACCAATAAATTTAAGATATTGAGATAATTCACTCAATGCTTCCATTGCATTTATACATTGTATACGATACAATTCTAGAAATCAAAAGAATTTACAAATCTCGTGCTCGAGTTGAGTAAAAGTTGACAAAGCTTGTGCCCTTTGAATTTAATTTTAAAAGGTAATATACCCATAATATTTTAAAAGGCATATCTTCAACACAAAGCTACAATAAATCAATTGTCCATTCTGACATATATACTCTGTTCAATACTTCCGAAAACTGAGCACAAGGTCAGATGGAAAAAGTGCCAATTCTGCTCCTTAAAAAAAGTTTGACAAGTTGCAATTTACCCAAACTCATTCTTTAAAGCGCGATAAGATTCCTTCCCCCTTTCATTTTGCATTTAAACACCTTTGCAGATAGATCCCAATTCCCTTGGGGGCTTTTTTACCATTTACGAATTTTGAGTAGCCTTTTCCAAATGCATTCGATTCATTCGAGTCGAGTCGAGCTGTGCAAAAG
>JAAZTK010000488.1:0-20397 GCA_036507255.1 Megalothorax incertus
TCCTATTCTGGTCAAAATCTCACCTAAAATTAATTATCTGTTGCTTAAACAGGTCAAGAGGTCAAGAGCACTGGTACTCTGTATGCCTCTTATGGGGCTTATAACATAAGGAGGAGAAGGCATTTCGGAAAAATATTTTTCATGCCTCAGGGAACTCACCTAGGGACCCAATTTTCTCACAGCATACTCCTCGATTCCTGCACTATTAATTTACATTTTTTTCCGATTCTAAAAAAATTTTCCCAGAGGGGAGGAGCCCCTCAAAATAAGGGTAGTCAATCCTGACCTTGCGGGTTTCTTGGGGTCATGGACCGTGACCTTCTTCAATAGGGGAATAAAAAAGCATCTAATATGATTGAAAGATATCATGGGAAGAGGGTTAAAAATGTTTTACTGATTAATAATTATCGGTATGCAATTAGTAGCCAATTAACTTTTGTATAAAAAATACGCAAAACAATATGCATAGCCCCAATATATATGAGTATAAACTTCAAAAATCCAGAGATTAATAATAAAGACTTTCATTGTCAAAAATATGTATCCCAAGCCGTCTAAATTCTTATCTCATACATAACATACACGAGCTCTTTATGGATTTCACTTTCTTCTTCAAATTCCCAAAGAATTAAGGATAAAGTTCGAGGAGTGGGAGGGACGTGCCTTTGGGATAGTCGCCGTCATCTTTTTTTAAGTTTAAGTCAGAGATTTCTTAAATGCTAATGGCCAAATACGATACATCCTGATCCGCACCCTACGATATGAATATATTTCATACATAATATCCTGTGAAGTTTACATAGACAAAATGATGACAAAAGTTTTCTCAAAAGTTTTTTGACATTTACAATTCCACAAACGCAAACCGACCCGTGGGGAAGGCTTAGGATAAAAGATAAAGAATGATTAATTACTATATACAAATTGCACTCTTATACTTATCTCGTACTCATAATATTTGAGTTATGAACTTATGATTCTAAAAGAGGAGGATAATGGACTTGAATAATTGAATAATGTGGGCTCTCCGCACTATAATTTATTGTGGGAAACTAAATAGGAATTCTTAATTTAATTTCAAGCATTTTATCAATACATACCCTACTACCTGTATACATATGTCGAAAATCACACCAGACTTTTAACAATGCATAAGAAAATTTTTTATGCAATGAATCGAATGTCGCATTTCATTTCTAAAACTTCTAATTTTGTTCATTTACAATACCTAATATTATTACAGGTACTACTAGTATTGTAACAGTAATAAATTAATAAGTATGACGTACATAAAGCTTCAAAATTATTGGATAATTAATAGAAAAACTTGCAAATGCTTAATTCTGAGAAATCATTTCCTTTAGCCTACCTAATTTAAATTAGAGCATTTCCAATAATTTTTTTGTAACAGGATTTCTTTGAATGGAAGAATAATTGAAATCAATTATTTTGTAGACTTTTTAATTGAATGAAATGGCTTGATATTGTGTATCGGATATTGAAGTCTACTAGTAATTGATTATTCGATTTCGTGCTGATATATTGTATAGGTATTAACGCGTGTTCAGAGCACAAGCGAAACATCTGCCAAACATCTTTAGCATATACCCGGCCATTTACAATAATGCTAACCTCGTATTAGATATGAAGTTATGAACAAATATTAATTAACTAACCATTAGCATAATTATAATTAGGCTTAAAAACCGCATTTCTCCCATCAAATCAACCCAAGATAAGGAAAGTTAATGGACGATTATGCATGAATTCCAATATATTACATATATAGTAAATACGGTAGGATATACGATACGTACGCGTATAGTAAACTGATGAATAATTATTGCACCAATTTTCCTCGTTAATTTATGAGTTGCAAGCCCATTTTAACCATAAAATAATCATTATCTCTTTTGTGTGTACTAGACCTCTGGTGAATCTTTAAAAATAACAAATGAACCCTTAAAAGATTTTACATCAAAATTCTCTCAAAATATGGAAGTCTTTACTGGAATGTTTCTACCTCAGATTGAGGTGAAAAAGTTCACAAAGGGGAAATCCAGACCTGAGGACACCTACCTCTCATATCAGACCTCAACCTATGAGATTTGTTGCTCCTCCTCAAAGAATGGTCCGATTGGGAACACTTCAGAAGTTCTAAGTAAGTTTTTAATTAAAATTGATTCTAAAAATTAATCAAAATTTCCCTGAATAGTTTGCCTAACCGATATAAAGGAGGTTCGACCTGGGATTATATCAAAGGATTTTGACAACTTCCCCAAGGAAGTGAAACGTCTCAATAGATCCCATTGCTTTGTCATCTTTTATGGGAATGAGTTCCGGTTAAAAACTCTTTCAATTGCAAGTAATACATATTGTATTTCTAAGAACTGGAATAATCTTTAAATTCTAAAGCCGAGACCCAGAATGAGAGAGATACCTGGATAAAAGGGATAAACTTCCTACTAAATGATTACCTCCCTGATTACCTCACCCAGTTAGATGTATGGGTTCTTAAAGAATTTCAACTCCTTACTCACAATTACTCCACGAACGGATTGTAATATTAAATTGCATACAAAATTTTAATGTTCATTGAATTTCAAATCCTTAGCGTCTCTTTGAAACAATTCAAAGATTTTACCAATAAAATCAGCTACAAAATTAGTACAGGGAAGCTCAAAGCCAAATTTGAAGAGGTCAAAAACCTCGAATTCCCACACTTGGGCATTGATTTTGATCAATTTAGTAAATTTGTTCGTGGCTACCTCCACGATCAACAGGTTTGCAAATTTTCTTCAAATCAGAGCAAATTCTTTTGATATTATTTTTTGAATTTAAATTCAGATTATTACGGATATTTTTCTCAAATACACAATCGGAAAGAGAGTCCTAATTAAAGATTTTGAGGAATTTCTTAAAAACGAACAGGGTGAGGAATTTGATCCAAAATCTCTCGTGTTTTTCCGTGAGTTTCAAGAAAAAAATGGGCTTAAAAATGGAATCGCACTCGGTGCTAATCTCTTATCCCTGGCCTACCTCACAGAAATTGAGGTATTATTTTGTACCTATTTATCTGTATTACGAGTACCGGAAATCTTAAATGAATCCTCACTGCAGGCTGTGGACTATCTCTTTTCAGACCTCAATAGCATTTTTAACCCGAAATTTAATCATCCTACACAAGATATGGGATGTTCCCTTTCACAGTACTGGATCGCCTCCTCCCACAATACGTAATTAAATTATTAATTAAATTATTGTTTTCAGCCTCGTTAATTCATAAGTATTCAAATATACAATTACCTATTTGTATTCTAGATACCTTCTAGGAGATCAGGTTTGAAATTTCCAAATTAATTAAATACAAGTAAATCTAGACTATTTAAATTAAAGGTTTCTTCAGAGTCTTCCATTGAGGCATACGCGAGATGCCTACGTCAAGGTTTGAATTTATTAATTATTTCAATCCTAAATACGCAAAAGGGTTAATTACTCATCGTAGGATGCCGAACAATTGAGCTGGATACGTGGGATGGTCCAGATGGAATCCCAATCATTTACCACGGAAGAACCCTAACCACAAAAATCTGTTTTCTCAAAGTCATAAAGACCATAAAAGCACACGCTTTCGTTACATCAGAATACCCAGTCATCCTTTCCATTGAAAACCATTGCGCCATAAAGGGCCAAGAGTATATTGCGAAAAAGCTGAAAGATGAATTTGGAAAAATGTTGATGGCAAATCCTCTTGATGAGAATGAAACCCGGCTCCCAAAGGTTTTCTTAAATTTGTTTACTCATTAAATGGAAATTCAATTCGAGTATAATTATTTAAAGCTGAAAGATCTAAAAAGAAAAATCATAATTAAATACAAGCGTCTTCCAAAGGAGGAGGAGGGTTCTTCAATGTTTTATATGCGTAAGAAAATATCTTCAGACTCAATTTTGTCTCGGCCCCCGTCTGGAACTTTCATGGGAAGTGGATGCGGTGGAGATGAGGAGGTTTTCAAGGGACAAGACTCTTTTGATCAGACTTTAAAGACGGGGAAACTCTACCTGAAAAATAGCAACAATCGTTGGGTTCCACACTTTTTTGCGTTGGATTCCTCCAAGTTACAATTCGCAGAGATTTCTCCAAATCAAAGAAGGGAGAGTGAGATGGAGGATTCAAATCAAAGAACAGTTTAGCCAAGCATAAACAATATAATGATCACAAATTTTTCAAGGGTATTGCATTTCACATATTCTCGTACTTTCCAGAGTCTTCAGGAGCTACATTTATACAAGCGTTGGTTCCACGGAAAATATACTGATATTACGCGGGTCGTAGAAAGCATAAAGTCTTGTGGGGTGGAAGGTAAAAATAGTATTAAACTATTGAGATGTAAAGAGATATTCAAACTCTATTTTTGGGATTTAAGGTGCCTTCCTTGTTAGAGACTCAAATTCAAATCCGGGGGAGTATTCGCTAGATTTCTTGTACGAGGAATTATACTTATAGTTATTAATAAAAAATTTAATATAAATAATGAAGATTTATTATATATCAGATATTGATTTTATAGATCTCAAGGAAAGGTGCATCATGTGAGGATCGGAAGTACATACCAAGATGGGAAAAAGCTATATTTTTTAATTAAAAATGTCTGCTTCTCCGATCTATACTCCCTTATCGAGCATTATAGAAAGAACCCACTTGAAACTAAGGTATGAACTCGTGGACGACGTGTGGAGTTCCTTAAATTTAATAATAAACTCTATTTTAGTGATAAATTATTAATATTGCGATCGACATTCCATAAATTAATTTATTCACTAAAAATAGATTGGTATATATATTAATCGTAGTATGATTTTTAATTAAATTCAAATTAACATTTAGGAATTTACCCTTGAGAGATTTACAAAAATTGTCCCTTTGCCTGATCCTCATCTCAACCAGCCCTGGTATGAATTTACTTATAAATACCTAAATAATTTTTCTGCCTTACCTAATATATTGTTTGGAATAATCAGATATTTCTTTCTTTTTTAAAGGTTTTATGAAAATATCGACCGAGAAGGAGCACAGGTTCCTTAATTAAAGATAAATGAATGAGACAATAAATATTTTATTTTTATTTTATTTTTTTACAATAATAAGGATTTACTCAAACGAATTCCAATATCGGGGGCATTTCTTGTAAGTAATTACTCTATTATAAGTACCCTAAGCTATTAAAATATATTGTAATAGTTAGAAATAAATTTTAATAATTCGGAGGATACTCCTACATAATTATTTGACCAATTCGGGGAAACTTAAATTTATTAAATATTAATAATTGTAATATATACAAGCTGCCTGCGTCGCCTTCGGCTCCTTAGTTAGCTTTTATACTTTTATTATCGATTTCACTTCGATTCCCTCTCCAACTCCCACCCCCTCTCCTACTCTACTTCCATTTCCACTCTCACTCCTACTCCATTCCACTTCCATTCCCACTCCCACTCCTATCCCTATTCCCACTCCAATTCCAACTCCTACTCCCCCTCTTACTCCACTCCATTTCCATTCCCACTCCCATCCCAACTTCCACTCACACTCACACTCCCACCTCCAATCCTACTCCACTTCCATTTCCACTCTCACTCTCACTCATACTCCCACTCTCATTCCCACTACAACTACTCCCATTCCCTCTCCTATTTCTACTCTTTTTATATTTCTATTTTAGATTGGAATTTGCAAAATCGGAATGAATTCGATGGGCTTAGTATTAAATTTTTGATTGATTTTTCTATCCGTTCAGAACAAACCCAAGGGAATTGATCCTACCGATTTCGGATCCTAGCCCTATTCCCGGATTGCCGATTGATATGGGCCTTTATTGGTCACGTCACAAAATGGACCACGTTAGACCCAAACTTAAATATTTAGCTTTATCTATCGAATTCATTCTTATTGTAATTCCAACATTTTGAAAAATTCCCAAATCCCAAGTCCTTTGACCTATGATGTACAAAATCCATATTAATATCTAGGGAATGTCATAAAAGTCAAGTTTGCCAAGTTTGAAGTCCATTGGTCAAAGCATACGAAAGTTATGTTGAGAAGAGTTTAAAGGATTTGTCCCAAATCCTATTTTTAGGGTCATTTTTTTGGTTTCCGAAGCTTTTCCTGACATCCTACTCCAAAATGAGCTATACCACAAAATTCTACGCATTCAATTTACCAAGAATAAAAATTTACTTAAAAAAATTCTAAAAAGATCCAAAATTACAAAGAATAATATGCCCATATAGGGCTTTAACATATCAGGGGTATACTAAAAATAAAAGTGACCCTGGTTGCCCACCCCTTTGACCGATTGACCGCATCTTAGGATATGGTCGAGATATCGGGCCACTACACCAGAAAAACACAACTTCAAATTCCGGCAACCCTCCCTTCAAAAGCCTTAGTGTACACAACATTAAGGAAAATAAACAGGGAGTAATTATAGTAATGTCATAGAAAATGTAGACCTACTCCTCCTCAAAATATTCCCCAGCAAACAATTCTCAGGAATTAATATTCTCATTAGTTTTTACCAATTAAATATATTTCTATTTTCGATTACTCAAAACCCTCTCTGTACTACTATATTATCCGTATTATTCAAATTTCAAATCCAGGTTAGATACTCTTCTACTCCATCCGAAGGCAGATTTGTGATTACCTTTCGGTAAATTGCCAATATTCTATCTGATTCTGTACTAGATAGTAGATACCTACTTCGAGTATGTACCTACTACGAGTGCAATCATTAAAATATCTAATTATTCTATTTTGGGCACGTCTGGAAAGATATGACAATTTCCTCAAACATTGTCGAGTAAAAGAGGATGGGAGGCTCCTGTTTGTAACAGGCCAGTCATTCGGCAGTATAATTGAGCTGGTGAATATAAAACAATATATTACATTATACAAACCGTTATATGGATATTTAATCATGTCTGAATTTATTGCATTTTTTAAAAAGGTCAATTATTACGCTAAACATCAATTTTACAAATCTATGAAACTTGTAAGGATATTCAACTATAACTCTAAATAAAAATTATAGGAATATTATTTTATTTAATATAAAATTCAAGACCGATCCAGTCACGCCAGAACTCTTGGAAAAAAGTAAATCTTTGGATGGAAGCCTCCTGTACATTGCAGAAGCTGGTGCAATATTGATTTATTCTTATTCCCAATTCAAAATATCCTTCATAATTGACTCTAACTCTCATCAGGGTATATTGATGTAAATAAAGAGCCGGTTAAAGCTATTGCACTTCAAGATTATCGGCCCACAGATCCTGAGCTCCTATACTTTTCAAAGGGTGATCAGATCCAGAATATACTCAAAGAGGACGAAGACTGGTGGAGGGGCAATTTAGGATCCCAAGTGCAAAAATATTTCCCATCAAGTATGGTTCGTGAGATAAAGGAAGGGGAGGAGTCTGAGGAATCTTTATTCGGTTCAAAACAAAAGGGGAGTATTTCATTGGGAAAAACGCAAATTACAAAAAGCTCGTATTCAAAAGGATCTGCCGGGTCTGAGGTTCAATGTGTCCTATGGATTGATCAACACAAAGATGATCCATTTCAGGTGGGATGTACAAACTATCATGAAGCTAAAGAATGGATGGATGAAATTAACGGAATATATCAAAATATCAAGGTATATTTGCGTAGGAGTTTTTAATTAAAACCTGATCACGGATCACTGATTAGTAATTGAGCTTCGGTTTGATTTGAATAGAGGGATTTGAAGATATCAAAAAAGTTAAAGATTGCAAAGGAACTCTCTCGTATTGTCTACCTACACACAGTGCCACGGATTATAGTTCCCGAACAGATTGGAAGGATTCGGACGCGTATCTACAATGAGGTATTATTCTAAAATCTAATCCTACGTCAAAACTTGATCATCATAATACAAAATATTGTATTATTATCAAGATAATGAGCATGAACGAGGACAGAGCCGAGAAGCTTATATGTAGCAACCCAGTCTACTTTGTTTATCATCACCAGGTAAGTAATATGAGATGAGCTTTGTCTCAAGTCTAAAAGATAATACTATTAATAAGTCTCCCGAAGCGGAAGAATTAAATCGCCCCCATTTTTATATTCTATTCATGTATCTCCGGAATTTCTCCTATGTAATTGATACAAATATAGGTTCAATTAAGCCGAGTATTCCCCAAAGCGCAAAGGATAGATTCTTCCAATTACAATCCTCAAAAATTCTGGAATTCGGGAGTCCAAATGTGCGCGATAAATTATCAATATCCTGATAAGGCCCTACAATTGAACCACGGAAGGTTTAGAATGAATGGGCGGATAGGTAATATTGGTAATTATGAAATTATGATAGCGCATTTTAAAGCTCTTCCTTATTTCTAAATTCTTCATCAAGGATATGTGCTAAGGCCGGTAAGTAATATTACTAGTAAAGCTCTTTAATCCTGGATATTCTGCAATAATTTGACCTCACTTTTTTCAAGTACTACATGTTCCACAAGGACTTTGATCCAACGGATGCGACAATCCTCCCCAGATTCGGAATCCAACCTCTATGCTTTTCAATTAGTATAATTGCGGCTAGGCTTCTTGGTAAGCCTTTAAGGGGAATTATCAATCCACTTGTTGAGCTGGGTAAAGGGAATTATTCTTACAATAAATATACATTTTGCAATAAGGGTATTAATTTTAAATCTGCAGAAATAACGGGAGCTGATTTCGATAACCAAAAATATAAGACCAAGATAATTGGTGGGCTATTAATATATAATTGCCCCAAATCCTGTTTACGATTTGTTATATTTACTTACGATTATACTCTTTCCTTATTTATAGCTGATAATGGATTTAATCCTCATTGGATTAACCAAAAGTTTAACATCAAAGTACTGAACCCTGAACTGGCTTTGTTAAGTTTCCGAGTTTTAAATGAGGACTCTTTTGGGGATGCGAGTATGATAGCACAGGCTACATATCCGGTGAGTTTTATTGCGTTTAAATGCGAGAGTAGATAAAGATTTGTGCAATGTCAAATTCTTTGCTAATAAACTTATTTTTAATTCCGATCCAATAAAAAGATCAACTGTCTCCGGCAAGGCTATCGAGCGGTAGCCCTTGAAAATGGATTTGGAGAAAGGATCTTTTCATCTTTACTCGTGCACCTCAAAATAACATAAGTCTTGCCCTTTCTTCTCGATGATAATTGTAATCAGATCTGATTTTATGTGAGGAAATCCTTTATTTAAAAAAAGTTTCAAGTTCATCCAAACATAAAGGAAAAATTAAGGATAATCTAAAATCTAAATATAACCCATTTTGTAATTTGTAATTTGTATATGTATTGTATTAATACTAGCTATACGCAGTAAACAAAATTCCTCTCGAGTGTTATTTTTCAATGATTTCAACAATATTATAAACTTTTAAATATTGTAGATACTCATTTTTAAAATGACTCAAAAGCAATTTCCGTTTTATATTCATCCTTAACGTCAGAGAGTCAGACCCGGAGTTAAAAACTTTTTTCACGTACATTTTATGGAATTCCACTGAAAAACAGCGTCAAGTAGTCTATAAAATTTGGCCCCAAAACATCCGCTTTCTACGGCTAGATTCAAGGCATACTTATAAAATGATCATGTGTTGATTCAAAAGTTTTAAAGTAATTTTAACCCCGTCATATCGATTAACTCGTACTATCTTACTAGGTCTATAGGATAACGATATACGATCTACTACATATACAATATGAGTATTTGCACATGTAGCCATTAAATCTAAAACATCCATAGACATATTGAAACCCTATCTAAATAGGCATACGGTATTTATTTGATTTGGCATATCTTTGTGAGTTTTAACACGAAAGTCTCTAGCTAATTGGTAATACATACATTTTTCTCCAGAATTCTCTGGTTTTGAACAACAATGAGCAATTGTGAAAAATAGCAAATAATAGATTGGATTTTTTAAGAATGGCACATGGGATAATTGAATAGAATTTTTTGGTGTGATATTGTAAAAAAGTGGGTTTAGGGTAGGCGGTTTTGGTGTAGGTGTAAGGTATTGAGAATGATTAAATTTGAGTGTTTGAGTATACACGGATTGAATCCCAATGGATTTCAATGAACTTCCTCTGTGAAAGCTTTTTAGAAGGATAATTCCTATAAAGAGAGAAATGGGAGAAATTGAGCCAAAGAGTTTTTGAGAGTTGGAGTCATTCCGTTTGCGCGGAAAAATTCAGCCTTCTCTTGGAAAGCATCATGTACGTACGGATAGAAAGAACGGATGATGAGTAAAAGTGATGAGAAATTTGGACCGGGGAGGATGTTATAAAAACTAAATTTGTGGGGGAGAACTGCACAGAAAGTCTTTGCATTTCAGATTGAACACATTACTCCTATATAACTTTTTAAAAGTACCCAGACAAGTACTTTAAACGGGAGAAAGTTCACACAAACTAAAAACTTTGTATTTTATTCGTGAGCCATTTAAATAAGTGGTTACCAGAATAGAATAGATTTCAAATATCTTTTCTTTTGAGTAAACTGATTGAATAAAGCCTCAATCAAGTGACATCACAATAAAATGAATTCGCTTAAAGTGGCATACCTTCTCTTCTTTGGATTGGCAACCCTTGTCACCTTTACCTAGCTCCCAACAATTTGACCTGAAGGTAAAATTTCAAAAATATTTAATACTCGTTTTGTGATTCTTGTATATTTACTGCAAATTTTATAATACCTCATATGAAGCATGAATTGATTCTTTTTTATCCCTTGATTTCTTATCTCAGAATGATATGACGGCATTTGGATCAATGGAGGGGGAACCTAAGACCGATGAGAGGAATGAAGACACTTATCCCATAAGGGAGATGACTGCTGGAGAATTATTTAGACGGTTAAATAACCAGAGGAGGCTCGGATTGGAACCAGCAACAAGGTATGGGCAATTGGAGACAGGAAGTAACTCGGGAAGGGGTCTTTATTACCAGCAACAACAAAGGGAACCACAATCTCCTCTTCGACTTCTCTCGAAAAGAACTGTGGACCCTCTTCTCAGAAAGAGACAAATTATATATTTCCGGCAGTGTTTCTTTAACCCAATCAGTTGCTACTGAATTCCTCATTTAAGACTTAAATTTTAAGTCAAAGGTCAAATCATTTTGGTGCTGGACATTTGTTTTCAAAATATGATCTCAATTTACCCTAAAATCCTATCTTTCATGCAACCTAAGGGCCATATATCTTATATAATTAAGTTAAAGAATTGTGTTAAAGTCTAATTATTCAAATTGAAGATGAATCCCCAATGGAATTAATCGATCCTATTTCTTTAAGGTCAATTAATTTATCCTAATGAAATTAGTAGTACAATATGCTAGTATAAAGCTATTATTGCATTTACGATTATTTGAATGGATATTGGACTTGCATGCAAAGTCTTAGAATTATCGTATATAATTCTTTTTAGATTTTATGACTCCTAAATTAGGAGTACGGATATAGTCAGTACCTACTTATTGTAATTTGTAACTCGATAATTTAAAACTTAAAAGACTACCTATTTTATCGTACACAATTTAATTTGAAAACTTATAGTTATCATTAAGAGTACAGACATGTATTATATGAAAATTTAAGTGTATCGTATAAATTCGTATTATAATAATATATTTATGTAATCTATTTTAGAAATATTTTAAAATGTACAGTTAGGTACTACAATGAAAAATTCAATTTAATTTTAAAGTTAGATTAAGGCACGATTACAATTAAGTACTAACTTTAAGTGGCATCTCTTTAAGAGAATCTTTCCATTGTGATTACTTGAAATTGGAATTGAATAAAAGGACATTTGAGATGAGTTATTTTAATAAAAATTTTAAATTGAATCTATTTTTGAATCCTTCATACTATTGTAATTTGTAATACTATTATTTATACCAATATTTCCGTACGCGTAGCATACATAGGTAATATTATCAAACAGGTCTAATACAAACAAATACAGAAGCTACTGGTAATTTTGGCAATTTTGAATGTACAGTCACGGAACTCGTAGAATAAAGTTAAAGAAAGAAGTTAAGGATAAGGTGCATTAAGGATAAGTCATTTTAAGCAGCTTTCGATTCGCAATTTTTGCGAATGCTGTCCATCCCTTACATTACTTTTTTTGTATCTCAGGTTCAATAAAATAGGGCATATTTACACAAAAGATCTTTATTCAAAGATTTATCATACAATTTTTATCAATAAGTTTTTATGACCGAGTCTACGCCCACATGCAATCAAAATTTGAAAGGTTTCCGAATATGGCAAAGGGCAGACGGGGTAATCCGAATTCCGAAATCTTCAAATCAACATTGTCCGCTGTTTGTTCCACTTACTCGGTTTTTCAAATTTATGCATTCACTCATAAATAATATTTTGTTTGTTCAGACCTGGATATGAGCATCCGATGATCCGATCATACCCAATTTTGTTACATATGTAGATATAAACTAGTATGTGTTCATGGGTAAATAAGACTAGGAGCAATAAAAGTAAAAAATCGGTCAGCCAGATTGGTGATAAAATTCCTAGAATCTGGATATATTATATAATATTTATAAGGTACATATGTACATACATACCATTGTATTAAAATTTGTTTACGAAGCAGATTGGAATTTGTGGGAATATGCAAGCAAAGAAGCCGGTTCCGGATCAAAAAGCATCACTCAGTCCCTTGATATACTAGGTTATAGTTATAATATTATATCATTATATCCGTATATAAATTTGATAATCAAAATAGAATATTCTAGTATGTACCTACGTATGACTTGAGATATCTAATATATAGCTTTGGTACTATGTACTATCGTATTACAATTACTATTATTCTTATAGGAAAGCTCTTTTTTTGCAGATTGCTTATAAAATATTAAACTGCTAGAAAATGATCTTATTTCTAAAATAAATTTCGTGTTTTGGGAGTGTTTCTCAAATAACTTATATTTTTAGGGTGTTTTGAAATTCGAATAAATTATTCAATTCGACGGACTTGAAATAGTTTTTAGGTGCAACAACTTTTCAAATATCTATCCGTAAATTCTGATAAATTCCCAGGATAATATATATATTATATGCTATATGATACTAGCTTATTTTTATCATTAGTATAATAGTGATCACTGATAAATAATAATAATCTATTCTACCTACGATATTTATCCTTAATATAAACGGAAATTAAAGGAAAGTATCTATAATACTTAAATGGAAGACTTGAATCTACACTGCAATAGAAAGTTAATCTTTAGCGGATTGAACTTTATTTGATCGGATTTTCAAATATTGTCTAAAAATCCGTCTAATAGGTCAAAAGTTGACCTTTGATTTCCTTTGTAAAATTCAGACAAAGCTACTTGGATTAAATTGAAGAGACTTTCTAGAATTCATAAAAGTTTGAAATCTTAAGACTTTTACGCATTATATTTGTACTACACTATAAAAATATGTATTACATAGGTACCAATAATTTCTTTTGTAGTACGGATAATTCTCCACAGTATTTCAATTTCCGAGAATACTTTTAAGATATCCAATTAACTACGACTCACGGTATATCTGTACGGGTAAAATATCGATAAGTATTGATAGTTGAATTCTAATTCTGGTAAACATTTAGAATCTTAGGAATCCTAGAATATATGTAGGTAAATGGGCATTGTTCATAAAAAATAAATTAGGTTTCTTCATTAATTCTTCTTTATTTAGAAAATTCTTCTTCTTGAAATATGTGAATGATTGGAATTTGGATGTCTAATCTTGAAATTTTTATATCTCTTCGAAAAAACATTTCTCGAGAAAAATTCCTAGTGTTAAATAAGTTGGTATCTATTGCATCAATATCACCCGTAATAACTGATAAGTTACGGAAGAAAGAGCGAGAGAAAGATCGTCCTCCAATTTCAACATCATAAATTGCAAGCATTTCCTAATTGAAACATCTCAAACCCGCATGGAATGATGAAATTTTCATGGAATGATCCTATGACTTGGATTTTGATAATTAAAAGTTTCGATGTCCGTATGAGAATCTTCTTTAGGATTAATTCTACTCCGAAACTTTCCTTGTATCTTATTAATCTAAATAAATTCTAGGAATTGAAATATGATATTGCAATATGACATATGTATTGCAACTAACTAACTTACTGTAATAAGTGCAGTGCACAGTGTTTGCTACTACATGTTAAATACTACCTATTGAATAATACTTTGTACTATTACGTACATGGGTATCATTATCTGCGGAAAAAATGCATTAGGACCGGTACGGTATTAAATGTACCTAGGTATGCAAATAATATTGGCAGTATATCGTATGTCAAAAAAAAAAACTCCGAGATAATTTGGCGAAAGACCCAATACAATCCCAATGGATAGTTTTTATAATTCATTTACGTAAATTCTAATATTAATTTATTAAATTATTAATTACTAATAATTAAGTGCTATCAATATACTACTCGTTATAGTACATATATTCCAATAAATAATTCTAATTATGTATTTGGATTTTAGATAAATATGTGATACTATAAAGTAGAAAGCTTAAATGTCAGCCCAATTAGCAAAAACAGTATATCACATACCGATATTTGTATTTTGTCTATCATTCTGGAAATTGTCATTTGGTGGATTGGCCATTCTGAGGATTTGAATGTTTAATTAACTTTAATTGCCAATTTGCTTTGAAATCATTATTTGCGTTGAATTTAAAATGCAAGGTGTCTCAAGTCCACCTACACACTCTTCCTAGAACAGTTTTTAATTAAATTGAGATTACTTTTCGAAATTTCTCGCTAATTCTAGAATAGATCCTAGGAGGTACTACACACATATAGTTAATATTTATGCAATATAAAATTTCATTTATTTTATTCCTGGAAATCAAAAGAAATCTTTGAAATATATAATATATTACATATATATTTAAAATTAAAAACAATATAAAAAATATATAACATTTAAAAAAAATAGGTACAGCCTGGTTATATCAAATTAGATTAAAGTAATAACAAATTTCCAAAAATCCAAAAAAAAATCAGTTAAATTGGATTTTGGATCCAACAGTGTAGAATTGATGATTGCCCGTACTTGTAGGTCCTTTCGAGGAGTCATCAAGCACTTGCCCCCGCTTTCTCCTCTCATTTCCGGATCGAAATGACTGAAAGAATCCTCCATTATAATTGTTGAAATAATAAACGAGCTGCTCATCAGTAAAAGGGCAAGTCGAAAATTTATCTGCACATTCATCCGCCCTCCTTACTTGACTCCCATAATATGCCCCTTGAATATATGGGAACATTGACCAATCCTTCAGCTGGGATATTTCCAAAAACCTATAAATTCCAATCAAGAATTTTATCGTCCTATATTTCCAATAAAAAAATTACTTGGTTAGCTGCTCGAAGGCCGTGTCCAGTCCCTCCACCTTCCACTTTCCCCCAAGTCCAAATATCCTCGCCCATTTTCCTCTTCCTCCATTGTCTTCTTCGTCATTTCGTGACCTTTTCGTGGACGTCTCCTGCTTTTTCTCTTTTTCCTTTTTTTCATCATTCTCTTTCTTTTCATTTCGTTTGCTAATCATTTGGCACATTACACGGGGTATACATTTAAGAGAATCAAATCTGTTGACACGACTCAACATATCATCCACCGTACGGAAATTCAATAGCTTTCGAAGTGCGTCCAAATCCTCAAAAAGTCCGAGATTTGTTAGAGTTGAAAGGACGTTCCCAAGTCCACCACCACCTCCTCCTCCACTACCACCTCCATTAATAAGATTAGTCAGGGATGCCAGACCTTGTTGATTTTGTTGCTGGCCCAAAAGTTGTTGAGTCTGGATTTGATTTGCGCCTCCTCCGGTGGCTATACCACTTCCTCCAGGGGCTCCGAGACCCAGTTGCGCTAGAGAGGCTAGAGCACCTCCTTGACCTTGTGATGCTCCGGGCTGTTTTATGGCGGATGCAATCGCCCCCGCACCTAGCCCACCCAAAGCAGAAGCCAGAGAACTAAGAATTCCTCCTCCTGATCCAAAAAGTCCTCCGCCTCCTCCTCCGCCCAAAAGTCCGCCACCGCCGCCGCCTCCTCCGCCCAAAAGTCCTCCCAAATAATTGTTATTGACATTCTGGCTCTGCTGCAACTGTTGCTGTTGCTGTATCTGATGCTGGAGATAGAGTTGTTGAAGCTGAAGTTGTTGCTGTTGTTGAAGGCTGAGTGATGGCTGAATTTGTTGAGGATGATACATTTGATTATTCAGAGTAAATTGAGGTATATCCTGAGCTTGAGTCGGTATATGGCCTGGAGCATTTGGGTTTATTACACCGGAAATCACATAATTGTTAACTTGTTGCTGTTCCTGGGGTATTAGGAGCCCCGACTCTTCGTTTGTATATGTAGCACTTGATAAGATCTTTGGCTCTGGATATGCTGGGTGTACTTGAGAGTAGTTAGGCTGGAGGGGGCGATGTCCAGTTCTCTGGAGTCTCCTCTGGAAGAGATCAAATGGCCAAAGTCTCCCATTTCTTTGGTCTGAACAGTGTGTTTGTACTACTAGAATATAGAGAGTAACAAGGAGGATTTGGAGGGGTATTGGTCTCATTTTTCAAGTGAAACCGAGAGTGGAAATGAAACTGAGAGTTGTTTGTTCATCTCTGTCCACCTTAATACTCACACAAGGATGCGACTCAAAATATACCATATTAAGTACGTTAATGTTAAATGCTCAAATAGAGAGGAGGCTTGAAGGGGGAAAAGGTTCCGATTTAATACGAGAGCGTATATTGAATCTGGGTAACGAGAGCATGGGGTCACTATACCTTTTGAAAATGACTTTCGCTAAAGCTCCTTTTAAAAACATTGGATTTCCCACTCCATTCTCTCTAAAATGTATTTAAAAAGAACGTGGTAGAACAAATACTACGATCTACAAGGAGTAGGATGTATTGACAAGAAGTTCAACTTGTATGAAGTCATCCTAAGGTGTTTCCCCATTGTAAATTTGTAATTATAGTTTAATGCCTTTCATACCCTCCTTCATTTGCATCTTGCAATTCTATTAGAGAGTAGCAGAACAAATTTCGCATCTAAATTCTAAAGGCTAAGGTTGAAGTATCTGTATGTGAAAGATCTCCGTTATTTGTGGGGGCGTACATACTACTTATAGGAGTAGAACTAGAGTTGTATTGGATCAAATGGCATAACCGCAAATTTAGGGATACAATTGATGAGCTATGTTCATAATCATTTCAAAATTCGGTGCATAACAAAAACGTTTATAAATAATCATTTTGGTACAATTAATATATTGTAATCAGTAGTAGGTACATTACCTAATGTTTGATTATACGAGCCCCAGAGGGAATCGTCAAATTTCCGTAAAAAGGATGTAAATCATATGAAAACAAGCTCAATAAATAATAAATATATGCTTGGGGAAATTTTAAAATTTGCATACAATACACAAATTGTTCAAATCACCGATATTCAGAAATAAATCATCTACAATTAATAGTGAAATTTCCAGACTACGAGTAGGTACACGTGGGTGCCAAATTAAATATTATGTTCGGAAATGTTTTGGACCAGTCAGGAGAGTTTCATAATATTGGTTTTAAATATGAAAACGATAAAGATAGACTGTGGGTATATCTGTAGATATTGTAATACGTTGCATTTGGGCATAAGCTCTTAGGATTAGGTTTTTGAATTCAATTGTGTGGTTCATTTTTCTTTTTATTAAATTTATTCTCCGGCCCACGCATTAAGCAAAATACACCTAAGCTCTATATTGTACAAATAAAACAATTTAAAATTAAAATAAAATTAATTTAATCCCGGTAAAAATATATTATAAATACGAATTAAAGTTATCGGAAAGCGACCAATCTCAGCCCTCATGACTCGAACCGAATAGATCCGGAACCTTTTCTCTGTGGATTAGCTTGTAATGAAGAAGGGTTGTGTTGATTAAAATTCTGACTATTAATATTTTGTTGGGGGAAATGGGTATTTGTAAATGATGGGGAAGGTTGATGTGACAAAGAGATTGAAGGATTAAATCCGTCAAATCCTTGTCTTTGATTTGCATTAAAGTTACTGGGTTGTCCATCTCCTCCAGCGAAAGCATGCTCTGGACTCAGACCGACAAGGTCATCCCCGCTAAATCCTCCTACTGGACCATCACAGATCTCTTTTTCTGTTTCAAAACTCATTTCCATAAACTTGTTGAGGACTCTCGGTTGTTCCCTACAATTGGGAAATTCTCTTGAGCATTCCTCAAGGTTCCTCGTACGCCCAATATATGCGGCATAATCGTAGAGATACTCAGGTGAGTTCGGGTCAATCCTGGTCAGATCTTTATTCGAGTAAAATTCGAGGATTGTTGCATCAAAGTCAGAATTTGTATGGGTTGCATTTCCCCCAGCTAGTACTTGACAGATTCCTATAATAAGCATATAGGAAAAGATTAGAGATACATATTTTTCTAAAATAGATCCAAAATTGCTACAAGTTATAACCTCTTGCTATGCATCCTTCAGTGTCCAGCTCCCTTGACATTTGAAAATAGTTATTTATCTCATTATCCTGCGGTTCTGGAGGAAACTGGAACTCGCCTGGGCTCTCGTCACCCCCAAACCCGCCCTCGATCGATCTCTTTTTACGTCCTACACAAAATGAATTAGGAATATGGTTCAGAGTGACATTGATAAATATTCGGGGTGACTGAGGACACGTAATTAAGATTAAGATGAGCATTAAGTTTAAGCGTGAGAAATAAGGGCATATAATATCATATGAAAGGCTGTACACTATACTTACCAATAAGGAACTTGAAGAGGATCTTTTTGATAATTTTCTATTTTTAGTGAACAAATAAAGTTATAATCTTCTTTAAACATTCCACACAATATGAATAGTTCCCTACCTCTTTAATTACCTTTATAATAAACTTTTTCTTCAACTTAAGCTTGATCTTGAGAAGTTTTAAAATGATTGCCTTTTTCAAAAGCCATCCACCCACAAAGAGTAGAGGCTTATGCCTGTATGAACATTTTAAAACTTTAGCTAATACATATAAATATAATTCTTCTTCAAAAGTTCATATAAAAAGAATTTAAAAAATAATACCTCAAATCAGTCACAAATCCACGGATTGCGTAAGGATATAGGGATTCACTTTGAGGAACTCTGGTGTATAGGACAACGAATAGGAGAAGGACTGAACTCAATGAGAGGAGGGGGGCAATCCGCATTTTAAATAATTTATATTAATTTTAATTATGCAAAATTATCCACCAAACATTTTTATATCACTTTTTTAAAATTTTCTTGGACTTTTCGAGTAAATATTATTTTTTGTTTATTAAATTAGCTAGCAGAGGATCAGAATATCAAATGAAATGGAGAATGGTCAGGTTCAGGTTGGGTTGTTTATATATATTGCATGAGACTTTGTGGGAGTTTATTGCAATGATTTTTGCACAATAACCCATTAGATTATATAATGGGAAGGGGCGCTCTTGAGACAGTCCTAGAGAGGTATTCGCATCCCTACACTTGTAGTAGGTAAGGTACTCTACTTTGTTTGTTTGTAATCAGATATCGTACTCTGTATATTTAACATTTAACTTTTTAACCCATTCCTACGAGCCTCCTCCTCCTCCTCATATGAATTTATGCAATATGCCATTGTCCTCTCTAACCCTACTCACATTGAAAACTCTTGAGACACCTCTGCAGGATGGAAAATATTAATTTGTAATGAACGGATGAAATTAATTAGAATTAATTTGTAGAAATTTGTTCCTCCCCCTAAACCTTAAATTTAAGATTGAATTAAATCATATCTTGTGCTCTTTGACTCGAGAAGAGCAAGTTTCAATTTATAAATGGGATAAGGTTGGGAACTGGAGTTCAACCAGGTCGAGGTTTAAGACTTATCCGTATCTTTTGTGCACAAAATATAAATCGCTCAATTAAGCTTGACTTTTATTTTTATTTTTATGTACAGCTAGTATCTCATCTCCTTGAAAGGATATCCATCTTTCTTTATGTTACTTGTAAATATCTATTTACATTTACATAATTTTTTAAAAATATTCATTTTATTTGCAAGTACTACGATATATTATAGGTACTACGATAAATCTTTACCTACTACAGATATATTTCTTTCCCCCTTTCCAAGTATGCAGTTTTGAACGATGAAATATGAAATATGAACCTCACAATTTAATCTACCTAAAAGATTAGACAAATCTGACCCCTTTACCCTTTAATGGTAAAATCTTAAGC